>JACCIC010000314.1:0-275000 GCA_018907035.1 Sycobia sp. Sy_11 | reverse complement strand
TTACGAAGAACAAGGTGTACTATCAAATAAAGCTTAATGCGCGCTTGTTACTCTTGCTATATTATTCTATGATCATATCTCTCCGTCTCTCTCACACTACTAAAACTAATTTATTATATCTAATAATTTCAATCGGAAAGAAATTGAATAAAGAAAAGCAGAAGTATATAATATTGTACTGAAAACTAAAAGCACAATAAATATATAAAAAGAAAAATACACCAACCTTAATACGCGACGCCGAAAAAAACGAGGCCCGGCGCGCCGTCACCAACGTCCGTATACCAACAAGATGACGGGTCGACGAATTTCGCACGGTGTGGCGCAAGATAATTAGACGTGCGCGCCACTAATTTTCGAGCGCTGAATAATTATAAAGCGGTAGCCGGAGTGGGGAATAATTTACGCCATTAAAAATTTCGTAGAAAAGGGTGAAAATGCCAGTGTGCTGCCGGCCAAAGCGTCAGAAAAATAAGGGAGATTAATTATCGGTGCATTAGCGGAAAGTCAATTCCCTAGCACACTCAACGCGCGCGACAGAGATAATATAATTGTACAAACCAATGGGCTTTAGAGTAAATAATAATAAATTTAAAATAATCTTGAAATTTCTTTATTTCAGTGGACAACAGAAATAAAGAGGTAGGGAAAAGAAGCGGCTTAGCAAGTAGCGAGCTATTCATTTAATAGATTTATTATATCTTTATTAAAGTTTTATTTAATATTATAGTTTAGCTTTCTTTTTATGTCTTAAATTTGTTAAAAGTATGGTTAGTTCATAAATATTTTGAATAAACTTTAAAAGATTTAAAAATTTAATGGTAAGAAACTTTATTTTACTTTAAAGGAAAATCCAGGTTCCAGAAAAATATAGATCTAAATTTAAAAACTAAATTTAAAACTAACTACGCGGGCTGAGCCTAGGTCGGAGAATAAAAATATAGTTAACAAAAAATATAGTAAGCAGGTATCTTTTTTATCGCTTCACGGCGAGTTGAGTGATCAGAGGCTATGGAGAGTTGAGCTGAAGCTACGCCAGTAGAAGTAGGCGGTTTTAATCTAGGGATTACTCGTGAAAAGGAAAAGAGCCCGGTTGCGAGTTGAGCGATTAGGTGCCAAGGAGCCGGAGCACGAAGTACCCCTCAACCAGGCCACCCTGTTAAAAACTATAAGTTGTTTTTTAAGTATTGCACGTTTATGGGTAATTGACTGAGAATTCTCATTAGAAAAATATTTCAATTATATAAATAAATGCAATACATTGATTATGTTGATAAATGTATTACATTCAAGAGAAGTTTCAAATAATAATAAATTCGAATATAACATACTTGCCTTATTTTATACTATCGTAGAAAGTAATTTTAAAGAGAAATATAATACCAGAAAATTGATGATAAAAAAGTATCTAAATATAGCTATTATTTATTGCAATATAATAAATAGTGTACGTTTACATCGTTGAAGATTATGAAAATTACGACCTAATAAGTTAAGATACAGTTGAATTCTATATTCTGTTTAAATTCTTAGTTCTCATATATCAAAAAAATATTTACTGTATTTAAATAAAAATTTCGCTATTTGAAATGTATAAATTATGTTTTTTGAATAAATGGTTATTTAATGGTATATAAAGAAACCATTTATTTAAATTTATAAATTTTTTTTTCAGTATAGACTTATTTCTATGACAAATGTATTACTTGTACATGCTTGTTATAACTAACAAATAGAAGAAAATACCCAGAGAAACTAAATGTGATTAATTTATTTATTAATTGAAAATTATAAAAATAAATAAATGTTAGTATGTGTTATTAATGCTATTATAATTATGATATATATATATATATATATATATATTATATATCCCAAAAAATCTTTCACTTTTTACTAAAGCACGCCTTTTCAGAAACAATATTAATTGAAAGTGTTCATAATTCGAACTTGTATGATGAAAAAATGTATGTTTGATAGTTTAATTACAATAACTATCTATATATTTTGAACGAATAACTTTGTTGTGTTTTTTTTATATTTGAAATAATAAAATATTTCATGTATTAGATTTAATTTTGTAATGTTTCTATATTCGCCTAAAATAAATAAGTTGTAACAAAATATAAGTACGCTTTAAAAAAATTAACTTAAAATTTAGATAATATTCATAACCATTGTCAGCAATTGATATATATTTACGAATTCAATAGATCTGCTAATTATAGACTATAAACTTTTCAAATAATTATTAGATTCCTTTGTATATATTTGGATTTTCATATCAGAATCCTATATAATTATATTTGACACATGATTACCTTATATGGAGGAGTTAGAGGAGGATGAAAAGCGAGAAAGAGAGAGAGAGAGAGAGAGAGAGAGAGAGAGAGAGAGAGAGAGAGAGAGAGAGAGAGGAAGTGAGAAAAGAAAAATTCAACGGGATTAACATGGATTACTCGATGTTGGTAGCTGTCGCCGTCCCACGTACCCGCGAGTTTTCTCTATACTGCTTCTCTCTCTCTCTCTCTCTCTCTCTCTCTCACCTGCTTTCACTTTTTATCACCCGTCCACCTGCACGTATATTATACGAGACGTAGCAGGCAGTATACCTATATATATGCAAGTACGTATGATGCCATCTTTTTTTTTAAATTTGCAATAAAAATATCATCTAATCCTGCTTATAGCAGACTCCAAAAAAAATGAAAAGTAAGCAAATAAATCTTGGAAAAAATGTTATAGTTTACAATTAGCAAATTTTTTTAAATGTATATTCAATTTATAAACATAGATAAATTATTGGCAATGGTCATCATGATTTTATCAAACCGATGTTATTGTAATATAAATGTTTTTATTAAATAGAGATACATTACATATTAAATATAATATTATTTTAAGTAAGAAGTAAAAAGACAATACAACGGTATGTTTTTTTTTTTTTTTTTTATTAAGCTTACCCAAGCCTATAAAAAGACTTATACAGCTTATACACTTATAGACTTCTACAAAGGTATGTATTCAAAATACATAAATATATAGTTCATGGAATTAGATTATTTAGATCATCAAAAATCCATTTTTTAGTTCTAAATATTGCAAAATAGAAGAATAGAATATAGAAGAGTAGAATATTATTTAATTATGAAATTCAGACAAAGAAGGCGTTCAATTATTTTTGTTCCTGAACACATTATGAAATGTACACATTAGTGAAATGTGCAGGATTTTTTAGGACATTCTCAAACATAATAGCATTGATAATTGGTGCAAATATATTATTTATTTTTTAATTTTCAATTCATAAATAAATTGATCGATTGTGTGACATTTAGTTTCTCTGGTGATTTTGTTGAATTTAAAATTTAATACATTTAAATAGATTCTTTTTTAATTATACAAAAGGTTTATTCATATACCATTAGTTAACCATTTATTCAAAATAAGTAATTTATATATGTAAAATACTGAAATATGTATTGAAATGCAGCAAAACATGTTTCTGATGTATGAAAGCTAAAAATTTGTTTTAAGAAATTCAATTATTCGTTTGAAAAATATTCATTTTTTTAAAGAAATATTGTTTAAATATAATGTTTTTAATTTTCGTCAAATTCATACAGGGAATATAAAATATAAAATAGAACTGTAGTATCTTAACTTATTAGAGCGTCATTTTCATAATCGTCAACTATGTAAACGTAAATTATATAATATATTGCAATAAAAATTAATTATATTTACATATTTTTCTGATGTATTATATAATATATTGTAACACATATATAAGTTTCTTTCTATATGTGTTGGAAAGTGAAGTTGGCGGAAAAAACAGGAAAATTGAGAGAGATAGAGGTATAGGTATAGTATGAAAATTAGTAGTATAATATGGTTAATATATTTTCGAATCGATTGAAAAAACTCAGTTTCTTCTTTTATTAAAAGAAAAAAAGTAATTATTATTATCATAATCTCGAGACTGTGCTGTCTCAATTTGTCGCCCAATGATTATTAAATAAATTGATTTTTGGAAAATCGAGTTCGTGTCCAAGAAATTAATGACCAAGTACTTGAGGTATTCAACAGATTACACTTTTCATCGTTGGGTCGATATTTTGCAGCGTCGCTAATCTAAGGTTGGTTGAATTTCTTCATTTTTATTTTTCGTTCGGAATTTTATTTTCATACATAAAATTTAATGGGGAGTTAGATTACGAGCAATATCGTATATTTGTATTATAAATTTTTAAAATATCGCTACATAGTAGTGAGAGAGAGAGGGAGAGAGAGAGAAAGAGTAAATACTATAGGTTAGTATATAACTAAAGGGACAAGCGCTTGCGCAAGAATTGATTGGTAGTTGCTCCATATAGCCGTAAGTTGGTGCTCCTGTCACCAAGACTATATATGAAGTATAGTTATTGCCTTTCTCACACTCTGTGTGAAGGGACAACGTGCGCTAGTGTAGTACGGGTGCATACAAGGTAGGGTTAGGTTATTAATTATTACAATTTTATTTAATTGAATAAATTTGTCCAAACCCCTGGTAGTTGTCCCATCCTTTCCTGGATTATTATTAATATATTATTATAATTTATTATTGAAATTTTATAAAATATAAAGTCCAGGATAAGAAGGTAAGTTCGAGAAAAAGTCACAGTAAAGAACCTTGCGTCCACATTGATTCTTCTATAGAATAATTCAAAGCGTATGGGGTTACTTACAACTTTGTCAACGGCTACTTTTACTGGGTAGTATTTCATTAAGTACCCCGTTACAGAAATGGCGCCGAACGTGCCCCATTTCGCGAGTATATTGGGCTCTGCTTCCACTTACGAATGATATGTGCGATAATGCGTCGAAATAGAAAATCGTTCTCTCCATTTAAATTTTACATTGGTATACTTTAATTTCTGTGTATTTATTCTGTTGCAATAATTGAACTTATTAGTACGTGACATTGACTTCATTATCCGGAATGGATCATTTTCCTACTTCTGTGAGTGCTACTGTTGTTATGTTGGTGTACGGCGACCCATAATCATAACCAATGATTGCTGATGCTGTTTGGGTAGGTGCTAACAAATATTCAATTGCCCATAACATTCTTCTTATGTATACATTTTTTCCTTTTATTTTTTGTTTTTCTTTCTCTGTAACAAAAATACAATTAGCTTCCATGTTTCAAAGCAAAGATATTTTCATTTCAATTACCTAAAAAAAATAGTATTAATAATTGAAGTAAGGCATACAATAGTCAAGTAGATGAAAGTGAATTAAGATGCACTTAGTGGTTAAACTAGATACTCGTATGCAAATTTTTGTAAATCATTTAACCGTGTTACCAGACCAATCAAATAGCTCTAATATGTTGGGAATAAGTCTGCTTCTTTTAAGGGGTCAGTCGACGGTAATCGGGCAAGATGTGCAAATACTAGTTTGTAAGAGGTGTGTTTGGTACTTTCTTGTACGTAGGTGTTGTAGTTATGCTAAGTCAAGTCAAGCTAACTATTCCATTCTAAGTCGTTCGTAGTATATTGTTTTACGAATTCGCCTAAAGTATGGTGTGACCGTTCTAAGAAGTCATTGAATTGGGGATGGAACGCTTTTGTACGTAATTCTTTTATTTTAGAGTGTTTTGCCACTCTTCTCATTAGACTGCTCAAAAAATTCGTACCCTGATCTGTGAGAATTATTTTTGGTGCCCCGAATATACAAATAAATCTTTTTATGAAAACGTCAACGATAGTTGTATACAGGGTATCTTTCAGTGGTATTCCCGTACATAACTTCGTGAATTGATCTTGAATGGTGAGAATGTATACGTTGCCGTTTCTTGTGCATTTCAATTGTCCTACGTCGTCTAAGGCTACCTATTGTAAAGGTATACCGTATCTATCTGTAATTATCATTGGTTGTTTGGTTTTCAATCGGACCAATTTTTTTAATTGGCAATCCAAATAATGTTGTATTCTACGTTGGACGTCGTCTTTCAAGTATTCCCAAAAGTATTTTTGTTTTATTCTATTATAGGTTTTAGACACACCTCTATTTCCACCTATAGGAGATTAATGTAGTTGGAAAAATACTTCGTCTCTGTTACCTTGGAGCCCGTATTTTAAGGGATTGGTACAAATAAAAACTTTCCCATGTGGGTTATCAAATACTATTTTTAATTGTTCATATACATGTTGCCATTCTAGATTTTCTATGGGTTTCGATTCTTCAATGCTTATGAGGGTTTCCCCTTGTTTTGCCAAAAGTTCTCGCAGCGTGGCTAGGGTTTTGTAAATGTTTCCCTCTATTTTGCCCAGTTTGCAGGTTGTTCTCCTTTGATACATAGAATAAAATAGTTTTTGCACCTTTTTCCTTTAACTCGTTGGACCTCTCCTGTATCCTTGATATTTAGTTTTATTTATGCATTTGTAACATTCTTTTGGCGCCTTCATCACAAGGCTGTCCTCTACTATTGACAAAAAGAACTAAGTTGTCCGTTCGATGATCCAGTAATTCTTTTGTTTCGATCAATTGATTATATCCAGGTTGGGCTTTATTTTCTATGTCTTACGCGTCGGAAAAGGCTAATTCTTCTGATTCCAAGGAGAAAATCGAGTTAGCTTGTGTATTTCGTGTTGCCAAAATTTGTCGAAGGGCCGCTGGTTCGGCTTCAAATTCCTCTTCATCTTCTTCTCTTCCAGCATAGTTTGGCGCTGCTTGGGCGATATTCCGTGCCGGGCGTTTGTCAATTGATAAGTGGTTCGTTTTTCCCTGAGATCCTTATTGTGGTCGGTCTGGTGTCTTTTTCTTGGGTCTTCCTCTCTTCTGCGGAGATTTTTTCTCTGGGAGACTCTGTTCCATGTGGTTTTCGTTTTTTATTACTAGCTTTTCGTTTGTTTAGTTTTTTATTATTAGCTCATGTGTGTGAACACGTGAATAGGTTCGTGGCCATTGTTTCCTGTGGGTTGCGAAATAGGGCGTTTGCCTTGGAATTTAATTTGTCTGGTTTATACAGAACTGTACAATGATACTCGTACAAATTAAAACGCCATTTCTGTACGCAAGTGTTGAGATCTGGTGTCTTGAACTAGATTAGTGGTAGGTGATTCGTGATAATGTAATTTTTCTGCCATGAACGTAGGAGCCGAATGCTTTTACACTGTATACAACTGCTAACGCTTCTTTTTTTGTACTTCGTACTTTAGTTCAGCATTGCGCTACACGCGCAAGGTATATACGATAGGTCGGTCCTTTCCAATTACCTCTTATGACAAGATGCCTCGTACATCGTATCCTGATGCATCTGTCATTATATTGAATGGATGGGTGAAGTCCTGGAACTGTAGCAAAGTTTCGTTGTACAGTATGTTTCTTAAGGTTTGAAATGCATTTTCTGATTTATCTGAGTACTTAAATGGTACATAAATGGTTTTGTATTAATGGGTCCATCGTTGACTGTTTATTCCGATGCATTATGACGTCTATGTCTGATAATGATTTTTCAAGCAGGAAAATGACGTCGGGATTCCTTTCAACTAAATTATGCACATACTTCTTCTCTACAAGGTTGAGATGCTCGGTTGGTATCGGCTCTTTGATTCCTACGGTCTAAGTGCATGTGATGATTCTGATTTCTGGACCAGAATTCTTTGAATCAATTACATTCTGAGTGATACCTAAATCTTCCGAGGTATCCGCTTGTGTAATGGAATGAAATGTTTTAATTGCATTACTATTTGAATCAAAGTAATGATCGAGAAATTTATCTGTTTCGTCATTGATGTACAGTAGCTCTTAGTTTAAATTTTCCTGCTCTTCGTTGGTTTTATTGTTTTCGCTAAATTTATCTGTAGAAGTATTGGTATGTGTTGAGTGATTTATACAGTTAGGGATTTCTTCCTTTGGGTCCTGAATTAAATTTTTTTGTGATATGAATTTAATAGAATTATCCACAGTGGGCTAATAATCCGTTTGGCTTTATAATCCAATTTTATGCGCGAATCGCAATGATAACGCGTTCCTAACATTCCGGTACAGGTTATTGGAAAGTCGTCGAAGATGATGTGAAAATAAGAAATTCCTCCTTATATACATAAAAATAACTTAATTTTTATTGTCCCGAGTGTTAGGAGTAGCTTAGAGCTTATACCTTCGAAGAAGGCCCGTTCTGATACATTGATCTCAAAGTCAGCGAGCAGTGATACCCTTTTCACCAAATTTGCCTCTGATCCTCTATCAATGAGAAATAGGGATTCGCTGCCTATCGGATCACGCACATTTTCAACAGGTAAAAGTTTCCTCTCTTGTTCTGTACGGATGTTAATTATTCTATAATCGGGCATTTCTATGGTTGTTTTTCCTATCTTTAATTCAGGTACATGTCTGGTAGCATCTCTCAAGGGTACTGATGGTACTGATGCATTTTCCATATTTGGATATGTGATCGAGAGTTCGTTTCTATTAAAAATGATGTTATCTGGGAATCCTAGATAGCAGCTACCGGAGCACAAAGAGAGAGAGTCGATGCTCCCTCAGAGGTAGATGATTCGTGTTCTTTGATAATTTGTTGTCTGGTATGACCGCCTAATTCGATTAGGCTAAGGTCAGAAATGTGCAGGGACCTTGAGTGAGTAAAAGTGACGATAATTCGGTTATTGTAAGTTTTTCTGTTGTTTGTTGCCTTTCGATTAATTCTTCCAACGTCGCTGCTTTTTGAGGGGCAGATGTAATAAAAAGTCGCTGCTTAGGCGCTGTTATTCCTGTATCTATTGAGTGTTATATAGGAGTTACCCTTTGGCTTAGGTCTTTTCCAGGCGTCCTTGCTAATTTAGGGCAGTGTTCAAACGCCTGTTTTAGTTTAGTAAGTTTTCTCTCTATGTCTTCTTTTGTAAGTGTCTTCTTTATTTCATTGTTGTCTTCCTCTATTTTTTCTTTTCGCTGTTTTCTTCCGGCTCCTCGCGTTATTGGTATGGGTTTAGTCTTTTATTTTTAAGCAGTTAAACGCATTCTCCTAATCACGTACGGCATCAGTGATTCGAGAATTTTTGTGTATTTTAAGGATGGTTTCTACTAGGACGGTGGATTGATAAGTTTCCGGCCAGACCAAGAAAAACAATGTCTTTAAGAATTTTTTTATTTTTCAGCATAATCTCCTCCAAGGCTAATACATTTCTCATAGCAGTGTTCTAGTGTAGTAATGCCATCTTTTCAGATTGATTTGTCAAGCTCCTCAAAATATCCATTTACAGCTTCGTTTACTTCTTCATTGTCCGCAAATCTCTTACCGCCAAGCCATTTTTTGAGGTTAGGAAACAGATAATAATCACCAGGGCCTAGGTCTGCAGAGTAGGGAGGGTGCGGCATCAATTCAAACTTCAGATCATAGATTTTAGCCATCGCAACGATTGATGTGTGCGCTGGTGTGTTATCGTGATGAAGCAAGATTTTTTCTTCGCTAGATGAGGTCGTTTAATTTTCACTTCGTGGCTCAAACCTTTTCAAGGTAACTAATGTATATAATACCTATTGCATTCCAAAAAACAGTAGCCATAGCCTTGTTGGTTTCGCCGCAAAAATTGTTTTTGTCGTCTTTGAAGTAGGTTCCCCTGGTCAAATCCACTGTTTAGACTGTTGTTTGGATTTAGTAGTGTAGTGGTGGACCCAAGTTTCGTCATCTGCGGTCTTTCAGCACTATTTGATGGATTTTTTCGATCATATCTGGAGTTGTGACCTCAATGAGACGCCCTGAGCGAGGCTTATCCAAGGTGCTCACACATCCCTTTTTCAACTCGGAAACCCACTATTTAACGGTTGAATATGATGGGGAGGATGTCTCCAATGTTGAGTCAATCTTTTTTTTATGTTATTTAACATCGCTCTATTTATGCTTCCAAATTGATGCTAATCAGCGACGGAGGTCTACGATGTGTTTGTAAACAAAGCACATGTAAATAATTACAGCGGTGCTTGTGTCAATCGGCCGAGACCGGGATTTGAACTCGGATCACCAAGTTACTAATCCTTTGTTCTAGCGATCGAGCCATGGTAGGTCTCTGTTAAGTCCATCTCTTCTTTAATTTCCTTTGGCATTAACCCCTTCAAATAAAAGTATTTGATGACAGCACGATTATCCAGCTTTTTCATTTTTACGAAAAACACAGTTAATTAACATGGCGATCGGACTGAAATTATACTACAAGCTATCTAAGGATGGTACTATAGAACGCTACCAAGCTACGTCTAGTGGCGCCATCTGTTGGTCAGACTGGAAACTTATCAATCCACCCTCGTATTAACAATAAACAAAATAGTCATCACCAATAATTAATACAGATATAATTTGATTTTAATAATAATTTTCTTTGACTAATAATACAAACAATAGTAAGTAATAATAACAGTCTGAAGAATATTAAGATTTTTGAATATACAAGTTTATACTCAAACAAATCCAGCGCTGTCAATCTATAACAAGAATGGTAGTATAGAATACCACTCCTGTTAATAAAACGTAAAATAACGGGATTGACAACAACAATAGTATTATTATTATTAACAATCAATTAGTAACAACAACAGTACATAATAGGAAAGCATAACAAAACAGAATTAATACAATTTAGACCAACAATAATATTAATTAATATAAATAATATAAATAATACATTTATGTAAATAATACACGTAAACAAAGTATTTGGAATAAATAAGCATATCCGCTGAACTACCAAAAATATGGCTAAAATACTAAGCATTATGTTAATAAAATATAAATAAATAATACCATAAATATTATTAACAAATAGTATAAGAGGTGAATTAAGAAATAAGGAAATATACATAATTAAAGTATACATCAAACAATTAGACGAGTTATTAGATAATAGGGACAACATAAATAATTAATAATAATAATAATATTACTTGAACCACCCTGAGATAAAATAAACAAATTTGATACGACATAAAACGGAACAAAGCAATTTGTTTGTCTTTGTCGTCTTTTTTAAAATAAATAATAATTATAATACAATAGAGAAACATATATTTTAACTATAAATAGTTAACAATAATTCCTTTTCTTTCTAATTCATGTTGAGTAGAAACATTCATGCTATAACCTCTCTTTTACATCGCCATTGCGCTAATTACACTTAGTGTTGATAGTCATTATAAATTTAAACAACAGATTGTAACAGTGTGTACCCGTTCGTCCATTACTTCGTGGCTCCGGCTCAGCACGCCTCGGCACCTGGTCGCTCAACACGCCACCAGGTTCTTTTCTTGGACTCCCCGATACACCGATTCTGTTTCTTTACTCGCTGTACGAGCACAGCTTCAGCTCAATACGCCCCGGCCACTGGTCGCTCAGCACGCCACCAGTTTTGCTGGCACAACGGTTATTTTTATTGCAGGGGCTTTACACTGGCAAGCTGTGGTGTCGGCTCAATACGCCTAAGCCACTTGGTCGCTCAGCACGCCACCAAGTCGCTATCCAGAGGAACCTTTCTAAAATTTAGGTAAAATATACTTCTCACCCTCGCTCACCACGCCAGAGCAAGATAATATATTTGTCGTCACTATTTTACTTAACTTTATTCAAATAAAAATATATATACTTCTTACTCTCGCTCAACACGCCAGAGTAAGATAGTATTTATATTTATTGTAAATTTTTTATTTAATTTGGATTTGGGTCTTTTTCTTGTTGTTTTAATAAGAAAGGTTTTTGTTCAATTTTTTCGAAGAAAATTTATTCCTACATTTTACAAAACACAAAAACAATGAAAAAATATAAAGAATTTACTAAAATTTATTATTTACAAAAAATTTAATTAAAAAGAAATTTAATTTAAAATTTTATTTTGTCCTCGGCACGAGAACACGCCGCTCTTTATTTTCCCGGCCGACGTTGCATATATCTATAACATAATTTAAAATAATTCTTTTAATCAAATAGTTAACGTCTATTATATTCTGTTTCCGCCCACGCCGCACCGCGCCAGGAAGCCCACGGCGCTCCCCCTTCACCGCGCCACGCCGCTCGCGACTTCGTGATTAATATTACAGTTTATATATAAATATAATTTGCGCGAGACTATGTGCTCGTCACAAGTTATAGACGAGAAAAAAAGAGAAGAGAATGATTAAAAATATTGAGCAGATAAATCCTTAGGGATATTCAAACAATAATGTCCTCCGAATACGCATGTTATTAGATAAAATGGCACCAGCGCTCAATCTTGAACAGCAGCTCGATAAAATCTATCGAAATCGGTACCCATCATAACTGGAAATGATCGACAGAGACGATTTCACATTGATCGGCGATTTGCAGTTGATAGGGCAGTAGATTGAGTTAAAAAAGGAACTTACGCCAAGATACAAAGAACCACCACCTGCAGAGGACTGTATGATTAGCACAGCATCCAGCGATCCAGGCTAGCGACTGGTGACCAAAAGAACAGTAACGATAGCAGAACCCTCTGCGTCGATACTAGTCAGTCGTGAAGAGGAGAAACAGTAACGCGATGGTCGACAAGAATCAATGAGAAACCACAAAAAAGGTCACTTAGTTATGCTTTGTTACACATAAATGTTCCCGGCGGCACGTAGCTTTCGCTTTATCGGCCGGTTGTGCTCCAAAACTTTTCATTATTGTTGAAATTATTCATTATTACGAAATATTCATTATTACGAAGAGTGAAAGACAGAAGAGATACACTACCCAGATGCCGCAATCCCTCACCATCTCCCCGATATCAATTCCCATCACCCTCGCGCAATAGATGCCAATCACTCCCAGGTCTTAGAGAGTCACAAACCCACGTCGGTATCGAACCAGGGAGCATCATTGCCACGATTACGAGCAACGGCGAAGACAACAAGTCACAACAACATAAACAGTTATACACAAAATAACCAGAGATACTGTGGCAGGTGGCAATCACCAGTTACCCGTGGTGAGTATAGATGCGATCACGACGGTTATCGTTCATCAAGACGAGGCAATCAGAGCAATGGAAGCAGACAGCAAGGCGAAGACACGAGACGTTGCTGGACCTGCAAACAGTCGGGACAATGGGCAGATAGATGCCGTGAAAAAATGTAACAACACAGAACTGGTCACGATGCGGCCCAAGAAATAAGCCGGGAAATGCATGAGGAGAGATGACCTCAGAGGCGACGTTGACACCCCACATAGCACGACTCCAACTTGCTGGAAGCAGCGACAATAAATACCCCGAGGTAAAGGATGTCACGAACACGCATCCGAACCTCAAAACTGACGACGTGGAGAAACGATTCTTTCTCAATATTGAGTTGATGGGGACAGTGTTTCCCTCACTTATCGACCCAGGAGTACGTAAATCATACGTGGGCCCAGCTCCAGGGAAGTTAGTGACGTCAGCAATAATACCATTGATTTCCTACATCAACTGCTGGATGGGAAAGTATGCTCAAATATATGACATTATCCTAGGCATGGATGTATTGACGTCAATAAAAATTGGATGGGAAAGTATGCTCAAATATATGACATTATCCTAGGCATGGATGTATTGACGTCAATAAAAATGACAATCGATTTTGTGAACGCGACATGGCATACGCCGAAACGTGTCATCTGGCATTTCGTGACGCAACACAACGGCCTGCAAGAGACGATCACTGCAATAGCTGCCGTTAATGGAGTAGACGATCTCATACGCCCAGCGCACGGGCAGATTCAGCTGGCGCGATGCAGCCGCATCATATAGACACCCTGGGACATCGCCTAATAAAGCAGCGCTTGCGCCGCATCCCTGATCAGCTGCTGAAGCAGGCTCACGAGGAGATCGAACAGCTACTAGCCGAGGGCATCATTGAGCCATTTGAATGCTCTTGGAGTAGCTGTTCGGTAATAATCCCGACATCATTGTCGCGAAGAAGACTACTTTCGAGCAGCACACTCGTGAACTTAAAGCGGCTTACCAACCTAAAGCAATTACGGGCCTTTTTGGTATGGTCGGGTGGTACTCTACATTCATACAAGATCTGACAAAATGGCACTGAGGACAAGCACAGTAGGAAGCTTTTGACAAGCTCACGATACTCCTGACGCAAGCGCCAGTACTCACACGCCCCACCCAACAGAAGCCGTACGTTCTGCAAACGGCTATAAACAATTACTCCTTGGGCCCAGTGCTCAGTCAAGAGCATCAAGGCGAGGAACATCCGATCGCCTACGCGAGCAGAACGTTAACATCGGCAGAATTGAATTACACCGTGACCGAGATGGACTGACAGCCGTCCTGTGAGCTAACTGTGGCATATAATATGAACATTGTCCATCGTAAGGAAGTTCTACATCATGTACCTGATGCTCTTTCTAGACCCCCTTCCCCAGCTAGCTGAAATACCTACCGCCACCCTAAGCAACATAGAAAGAGACAGCTGGTACAATGACAAAATGAGCGATATACGTAAACAACGCGACAAATACCCCGACTGAACAATTATGGACAACAAACTGTACAAGCACCGCCCTATTGCACTCACGGAGACACTAGGCGACAGACAAGATGACTGGAAGCTTAAAGTACCGCTAGGAGATTGCGAGCGAGTACTTCATGAGTGCCACGACAGGTCAACATTTAAACATTTCGGCACAGACAAATTGTTAAATAAAATGAGCCAGTGTTACTACTGAAACGCGAAGATACGTACACCAGTATGCCAAGTATTGTTTCGACTGCCAAATGTTCAAGTTGTCGCAGCGAGGGCCCACCGGATTAATGGCATAACGAAATATAGAAGGACCGTGGACCAGCACCGCGGCAGACGTAATGGGGTCCTTCCCGGTGAGTAAAAGGCAGTACAAGTAACTTCTCGCATTCCAAGACCTGTTCACAAAATACGTGGAAATACGGTCACTAAAAACGGTGAAGAGTCAAGCGATCGCCAGGGCACTGGAAGAGCAGATCATTTTCAAGTAGGGTTGCCCAAAGTACCTAATAACGGATAATCGTACAGAATTTGCCAATAACTGGCTGAAACTAGGTGTCATACACGAACTCATCGCGCCCTACCATGCCCAGGTGAATCCTATCGAGTGAGTGAACAGTGTCATCAAAACGATGATAGCGATATTTGTCGAAAAAGACCACAAAGACTGGGTTCTACATTTTCTAGAACTTGCATTTGCAGTCAATACCGCTGTGCACACAAGCACACAAGCGTTGCCCACATGTTTGAACTTCGGGCGTAACTCGTGCAATACACCTACGTACCGACAAACATAGGGAGCGGCATTGCAAATGCAACATTTAATGCAGACAGATTGGCTAAATCGCATGACACGGCTGCCAGCAGTACACACAATGGTAAGGAAATATCTAAGCACCGCTAGCCAAAAATAGGCTAGATATTATAATTAAAATTATAAATTGTACTTATGTCGACTATTCTGAATTAAAATAATAAATATTTTTATCGGTCATACAATCTTTATAATATTATATATTAGCTAAAATAATGACAGTCAGACTGTCCTTGTTTGTAATCACCCCTGCAGAATCTGAAATAAAACTTATTACTACAATAAATTATATCAGAAAATTAAAAGTGAAAATAAAATAAAATTAATAATAAAATAAAAATAAAAATAAAATACAATAATAAGTAAAATAAAAAAATAATAAAAGTACTATCCTATGTTAGCAGAGGACAACGTGATTGCCATCGCCACCTAAAATTTAGAATTACCTTCTTTTCCGAGGTTTCAAACCGCTACGGTTCATCCTCAGGAACTAAACTAAATGGAAAACCCCAGCATGCTACTTTCTATACCCCATCCCCACTTTAACATTATTAGTATAACATTTGTAGAGCTCCCTTTTTTCTTTAACATAAATGCGAAATACAAATTCTATATTAATAAGAAACGATAAGTGTTATTAAATTTACATTATTGGGATTTTTCAAAATATGAATATTTTCAAGAGCTATTGCTAAAATAGCATAGTACTATTATTATTTTTTTATTTTAGTTATTGTTGTATTTTATTTTTTTAGTATTTTGTAGTTTTATTTCAGATTCTACGGGGATGATCATAAACAAGGACAGTTTGATTGTCATTATTTTAGCTAATATAGGATATTATAAAGACTGTAAGACCTATAAAAATATTTATTCATTTAGATATTATAATAAAGGACGAAGGCAGGAGAACTTCAAAGTGAACAACTGGGTGTGTAAACGTAATTACATCCTGTCGTCAAGCCCAGATAAAATTTTCAGCAAAGCTAGCGCCCAGTTTTGTTGCACCCTGTCAGATCACTAAAAAAATCTTTTCTTCAATTTTCGAAACAAGAGACGTGCACGATGGGAAGGCAAATGGAGTCCATATGTCAGACTTAAAGAAATATTGCCAACCTAACACTTCAAATTCCATTTCAGGTCTTGGCAATAACAACTGCCATAATGCAAGACATAGGGAGAGGCCGAGGATTGCGGAGGTCAATACTAACCGATCAGCCACGCCGATCAGGAGGCATAGACATTCCCAAGAGCCAAGTCTTGGAACAAAGAGAAGCTTCACGGAAAGCCCCTAACGACTTGATAGCGTCGCATGTGTAAGCACGTCCGGGCGCCCGATGCAAACGCGTCCGAGCCTTAGAAGAGCTTCAACAACTAGACCTCAGCAAGTTCAGTCCGAACTTGACGCAAGGAGTCGTAGAAGAGCTTGGGAGTGCGACAAGTGTAAAAACTATCGAACAAGCACCTTTTAAACTGTCCTTGATGGACATTGACGATCTATGATGTCCGATCTAGAAAATTCTGGTCACGCAATTCCTAGCCCCCACGCCCTTAAAGAACAACCAACGCAGGAAAATAGCGCTGCATAGAAATTCACAAGATATCAGCCTCTACACGTCTGGTAGGCAAATAAGGTCAATTTCGTACCCCCATTACGCCCACATTCATCACCACCAGCAAGGCCACTACCAGGATTAGTTAGTATACCGAAAAAGTTAAAACGGCTACTGAAATCATATAATAACTGAATACATTGTCCCAACAAAACTTATTTACAAATGGCCCAAGAAAAAATTATAAATGAAACTAGAAATAGTACGAACAAAACAGGTCCCCAGAATATTCCACCAATGTCGCCCTCGTGATTTATGATGTATTATGAACGGATGGGCAAGTCTGCGATAATCAAAACAGAAGACGTCAGCAGCGATACATATATTAGAATTAAGTTAGCTATTTTTGAGCATAGGATTTAGAAATAGAATAATAGCACGTAAGATCTAGGATAGGTACAATATATTTAGGATAGTTTAGTAAGTATTAGTAATAGTTGCAGTGAATTAATGGTGGTAGTAGTTTCTGGAATCAATTCATAATAATTAGGTTAGACAATAACGATAGTTTTAGAATTAGCCTAGGCAGGTTAATTTAGTTACAATATTAGAAAAAGCAGACAACGAAAAAAAAATAAGAATAGACACGTAAGAGCCAGCGGAATACCTACGACCGATGTTAAACACCAGCGGTTGCTATCAGAAATTCTTTTTTTTTATAACAAATAACAAGCACTCACGCGCAGTGTGTTTTTCGTTTTCTATACAGCCCCCAATACGCGTCGTCGTCTCCTCATTTATCGATTAAATGCCCGCCCAGCACGACTGAAAATCGAATCTGATCGTGATCACACGCTTCCCCATGTCCGTTTTGGTCGCGTATTTATGCGTTTGGTTCAAACCGCGAGTTTTCGCGATCCGCAAGAGTGCGCGCGAAGTATAGAGGAATCAAAAAAGGAACGAGCGCATTTCTTTTTCTCGTCCCGACCTACAAGGAGACTAGATGCCTCTCGTCAAAGCCACCAGCCACTATCGTACCTATAGATTTAACCCCAGATTTTCCGTGGCCTTCATGCATTCACCCTTGTGAATAAACGGCACCAAAGCGAGGAGCGACGCACAGCATTACACTTCCACTCAGCAATGGCCAAAAACACACACCCGTGTTTTTCCCACCGACGAACGCCGTCACCATCGTCGTCAATCGCGGAGCCAGAGAGAAAGTGCAGCGGAGAGAGAGAGAGAGAAAGAAGATCACGTAGCGGATAAGACGCCACATACCGAATGTCGGCACAGCAAGAGAGAGAGAGAGAGAGAGATAGAGGGAGAGAGAGATTGTGAGTAGGAGGAGACAGCAGCGGCAGCAATCACATTGGCAGGGCAAGTACCATCAGTACTTCTTATATTAGGTTGTCAAATATCTCCCTTCAGCTTTTTTGCTCTTCATGAAAAGCTTTATAAAAAGTATTACAGAGGTCGGATTTACTTAAAATATGCGTCGTTTTGTCCGATAATCTGTTTCCATTCCACGGCAGCTTCATAATACCCCTCTCGTAGAAACCCCTCTCCTTTCCTTATTTGCGAAGAACTCGGACAGCCACTTTTCAGAAGCCTCTTTTAAGTCCAGCTTTATGCCACCAAGGGCGTTCGATATCGACAGGAGCATGTGGTAATTAGTTAGCGCTATACGGATATAGTCCGGACTATATGGTGGATGCGATAAAACATCCCATTCGAACTGCCGTAGCTTCTGACGAGTCGAGGGCAAAAATAAAATTATCTATATATTATCATACACACACACACATATATATATATATATATATATATATATATATATATAGAGGGCAAAAATAAAATTATCTATATATTATCATACACACACATATATATATGTGTATGATCATATATATAGATAATTTTATTTTTGCCCTCGTATATATATGTTGTAACACCAGTTTGGCATAACACTTACCGTGTTTAGCGACTTACTCAGTAGCCGTATCTGCATGAGTGTGTGCGCGCGCGTGTGTGGGGGTGTGTGTGTGTGTGTGTGTTTGACTGCGCATATACGCTATCTCTGTCTGAAATGGGGAATAAGGGAACACGGAAAGAATGACTAGGGGCGAATGGCAATTCTAAAAATATATTTATCAACAACAATAATACGCGATACAATATAATACGGTAGCTCGTGGGCTACCCACTCCTTGCAGGTTCACCGATGCATGGGCAAAATATGACTCGATGAGGGAAGATACGGAATTAGACGGAGATACTGGAACTATACGGAAACGGACACGCGGGGGAAACAACCATGATAGGAACGGTTGTTTACTCGATTTGCAGATTTCTCGCATATATTACAAAAATGCACGCGACGGCGGGCTAAGGCGACCTAACTAGCAACACAAAAATTTCAATAGAAATAAGGCAAAACTACTTGCCACGAGGAATCTGCAGCCGTTTCTTTCGCCCTTCCTCTCTCCCTCTCGCTCGCTTGTCGGTGCAGGCGTCCTTCGTGTGGAGCGGTTCCCTCTGTGTATCTCTCTCGCTCGTTCGCTCGCTAACGGCGTCTGTGATGACAGCGTATCTCGACCTCTTTGTGATTCGAGTGCGACGATGCCGAGGATGTCCTCGACGGCCAGACACATGTAGATACGTCTCGGGCTGCGCTATCGGTGGCAAGAGCCTCCTTGCCTGAACCCGGTATCGAGATGTGGTGGATTGCAAGAGTCGAGCGAGCTGGCCTTTCAGTGTCCGGGGCTGTGGTTCTAGGATAGAACGTGGTAGTTTTCGATACGACACACTCCGTGACGGAATGCGTAGGAATGAGGGAGAGCGCTCCTATGTTTTTCGCTGCTCTATTTTCCGTTCGAACTCCGCGGACTCTCGCAGTTCGCGAACGTGGTAATCCCAATCGCACGCGAGCAGTGTTTTCAAAGTCGCAAACATACACGACCGCGATAATACAAACGCAAAAATACAAATTCCCCCTCCCAAAACCTACGGGGAGCGTGTGATCGGAATAGTGGTCGTTCACTTAATGACTGTGCGCAGGGTTGATCTGATTAATCGTGGGGATATAATAAGGGGAAAGAAAGGAAATGAAGTTAGTCGCGTGGAGTGGGTATTCGGTGGCGGTATTAAACGTTATTGATTATACCCGTTAGTGTGTATATGAGTCAAAATTGTTGTGTTGTGACTATATAAACCTATATTGTTATTGCTATTCCTAATGCTAATTTGTGTTGCTCAATTCTAAGGCGGTAAGAACTGTAATATCTTTTCTTAACCTAAGTCTAATCTAATCAAATTCTAATCTTATCCTATGTCTATTCTAGTGTTTTAGTTAATGTCTATATCTATCCTATTTCTAATACTAATATTACCTCTAACGCTTTGTTTCTTATACTACTCGAAAATTACAAATGTCTATAGCTTCGTAACCTAACGCTAATAACCTTCGTAATCTAACGCTAACTAATCTAACACTACGTAATGCACGCTTCTTCTTGTGCTTCGCAATGTAAATGACGTAGGTTCGTTGCCTTTTCGTCTTCTTCTCGCTTCTTGGTGTGTTGCTGAAACAACGTATATCATTAGGGCGGTTCCGGCTGATCGTGCCAGGTACAGCGTTAGTGGGACGCGAAAGCAGTTACTTCTTGAGCCACTGCTCGCTCAATTACTTTTACAAGTACCTCGCGCGCCGACTCTGTGCCTTCATAGTTCTTCTACTCGCGGGGATTGACTCTAATATTCTATGTATCCCGGTCATTACTTCCATGATTTTAATTGGCATCGTTCTCTACTGGGCTGATTTTGCGGTAGGGCTAGCGGTAACGCTGGGGGCGATATTGGGAGAAAACAATATTAGTTATTCGTAATTACTTTGGACGAAGAATAATATTAGTCACTTGTAATTGTCTCAGAGTTTATCGGCTTTCCGGTACAATAGCTAATAAATCGAAGGCTATTTACGCCATTCGTATATTTGTATATTAGCCATTTGTAATTGGGGAAAACTATTTTAGCCAACAGTAATAGTATTGGGGAGGATCTATATTTGTAATGGGTTCACATTGTTCTGGGGCCATTTGTGCTTTAGGTCCACTTTTACTTTGGCATGTAATCCTTTACCCCTGGCATGAAGATTATTACAGGCTGCACATTTCTCGTGGCGCCTGCTACCTCTTGCAGGGTTTGCGTAACTGTGAGGCCCTCGCTACTCACTACTACCTCTTCCCTATCCGACATACTTTGCGTAGATACCTGGCCTGTCGTCTTCGCCTGTGTTTCCGACTGTGCAGCGCCCTCCTCCTCCCAAGACGATACGACGGGTGTCGCACGATCTTAGATGCATGCGCACGTGTGGACGTTGTGATCCGCTCTGCCACACTTAGCAAAATTTCTTGCTCCACGGGTATGGGCAGATGGTGTAGCCATGTCCGGTTTTACCACAGTTCCAACAGCCGTATAGGGGTGCTGTTGTGTGCTTATTGGGCATAATTCTTATGAATTGTGAAATTCGCGTAGCAGGTTATGAAGGATGTGGGTGTAGGGGGAGTCAAATTGAGGGGCGGCAATACCTTTAGGTCCATCAGGGCTGGTAGTGCTCCTACTGAGGTAATGTGCATTGCCTGCGGCTCATATAATGGCAGTTGGATGCTTGCTATGGGTGAGGTACTTCTTAGCATCGTTGGTGTCGGTAGTTTGAATGGATTCCATTTTGGGGATCTCTGGGCACGGTAAAATATTGGGGATCTCTTCATCAACCTCAGTCTCGCCGTCGTCAGGTGTTTTATATTGTGCATTTATATCGTCTGGTGTTTTGTATCATGTGTTGGCGGGTTTTCCAACGGCCCGTCTTTTACGTTGCGACCGAACGCATGAAGGCACATAGGTCGCCGCGGTATAGGCGCCCCTCGCCGACCTCTGGTGTACTCTCATAAACAACTGAAGCAGCTGGCTTAGATGTGAGCAGCTGTTTGAGAGTTGATTGACGGATTTTCGGGCCTGGTTGATATGATAAGAGGGAGACGGATCTGATTTGCCTCGCGGACGTGTATGATATTGCGACTCGAGGGATTCAGTGTATGATCACCTTCCTGCGGAACGCCTCTAGCGGCCCCATCTGATGGTAGTCATCGCTATCACTTTTGTCCACCGCGATCTTTTCCCCAAGATCCTCGTATCTTTGAGCAAACGGGTTATAGATCCAACCCATTTCTATTTTCCTGCTTTCTCTTCTTTTTTTTCTCTTCTTCTTTTCCTACTTCTTCTTCTTTTCTTCCTTCTTCCTTCGCCTCTTTTCCTTCTCTTGATGGTGTGATAGTTTGACACCCATGTGGTAGTTTTATGGACCTCTTCTCTTTCTGCTCCTGATGTTGTGATAGTATTACGTTTTTCATGACGTCTCTCTTCGGTACGTTCTGATCTTGTGGTAGTTTTACGTCTTTCCGGACGTTTTTTATCTAGTAATGTTCTGGTAATTTTACATGTTTTCGGACGTCTCACTTCGGTACGTTCTGATTATGGGGTAGTTTTACGTCTTTCCGGACGTGCCTCTCCTGTGCGTTTTCTTCTCCGCGGCTTTCATCGTTCTCAGCGGTAAGGGTCAATGGAGGTGGGGATTGTCGCACTACCGGTGGGCGGGTTGTTGAATAAGGGTGGGGAAGCTGGAATTTACAGGGTTGACGTTATCTGTTTCAGATCCGTCGATGTCTATTAGGGATAGCTTGAAGAAGGCTTCGTCGACAGGCCTTACAGATGTCGGGCTTCTTGGTTCCTCGACGATCTCTTGGGTCGAGTTCGAGCTGAACCCGATAAGGTTCGTTTGTTCTTCCTCGAATTCTTTTAGAGCTTGCTCTTCTATAAAGTTGGCATCGGTATGCGGTATTATTGAGGAACCCGGACGTGCTTCCACACGCGGTGCTATCACGTTCGTTGGGGTTAACCTCCACTCTTCTCGTTGCTCGGAGGCATGACTCCTTGGGATGCTTATCCCTCCTGGTTGACGGGACTGGTCATTGTTATTGCTGGGATCTGGAATAAAATGTTGAGTGTTAGATGGGTAGTATTTTTTTAAGCTCGGCATATGGACTCTATTTATATTCCCGTCGTTCAGGTCCCTAGTTTGGAAGCCTAGGGGGGAGATCTTTTTTATGATTTGACTAGGTACCACAAATTTGGGTGCTAATTTTGCCATAAATTTATCTGGGCCTGATGATAAAACATGGTTCCGTCTGCAGACCGAGTCGTTCACATGAAAATTCTCTTGTTTTTCGGCCGTTATTATAATATTTAGCCTGCTTTTGGCTAGCGTTACTTAGGTAATCTTTCATCATTGTGTGAATATCTGGCAACCTTTTCATACGATTTAGCCAATCTTTTTGCGATAAACTTTGCATTTGCAAAGCCGCTCCTTGAGATTGTCGGTACGTCGACATTTCGCGCGGGTTACGCCGGAAATTCAAAAAGGCCGGCGACGCTTGCGTGCTCGTGTGCACAGCGGTATTCATTGAAAGTGCCAGTTCTAAGAGGTGCAAGTCCCAATCTTCATGGTCATTTTTTACGAATGTGGCTATAACCGTTTTGATGACTCTATTCAGTCGTTCTACTGGGTTTGCCTGGGCATGATATGATGTTATTAGCTGGTATGTAACGCACACTTCGGTGAGCTTGGCCTCAAGCCAATTGTTCGTAAATTCCGTACCGTTGTCTATTATCAGGTACTTCGAACAAACCCATTAGAAGACTATTTGTTCCTCAAATGCCTTACATTTTTTGACCTCCGCTTTTTTTAAGTAGCATGATTTCTACATATTTTGTGTACAGGTCCTGAAATACGAGAAGGTACCTGCACTGTCCTTCACTAGCCGGGAAGGGCCCTATAATGTCTGCTGCAATGCTGGACCATGGCCCTTCTATGTTACGTTGTTCCATCAATTCTGTGGACCGGCGTTGAGATACCTTATAAATTTCGCATTCTGGACAGTGCTTGACGTACTCGTGTACGTCTCTCCATATTCCGGGCCAATAGTAGTTTTGGTCGAATTTATGAAGATACGATGTGCACTGATGTCGGAATGTTGTGACATTCGTGCAACACTCTTTCTCTGTCACTTATCGGTACTACCAGCTTCCAGACTTCCTCGTTTTAGCCTAATATGTGCTTGAGCTCATTTGGCTGGTGTTTGTATATGAGGCCGTTTTTATGATCTAGTCGGGATATCTTTCCTGATGTTTTGTGATTCCTTTTGTTTTACTCTTATACCAGTTGTCTTCCTTAATGGTTGTGAGGATTGCGGTAGGGGATTCGGGATGTTGGGGGGGGAGGTCTTGAGCACCTTTTCGGTGCACTATTGCCATGTTCTACGCCTGTAATACAGTTGCCCATGTTGCTAGGCGGCCTACCGGATCTTTGAGTGTATGAAGCCAGTTTAGGCTACGGTGGTCTGTTATGACAATGGATTTCTCATCAATTTTCTTCAGTAGCTTCATGAGAGAGAGCTTGATGTTTTCAAGGACTTTTATGAACCGAACATACCACCCGACCATGCCTAGAACAGCTTGTAATTGTCTCAGATTAGTTGGCTTCGGGTATTCACTTAGGGGGCGAATTTTCTCCGGCTCCGTGCGGAGCCCGTCCTCATCTACAATGTATTCCAGATATTTGACCTCCGGGCAGCAAAACTCAGATTTCTCTCTGTTGATTTGAAGACCGACTTCGTTTAAGTGGTTAGTCACCGCTGTTAGTTCTCGAGTATGCTGTTTGAAAGTCCTTATCGCGTCGATGTAAACGAAGACGTATGATTGCCACTCCAGCCCGAAGACGAGGTCTATACCTCTCTGGAAGATGGCGAGCGTATTTATCAGTCCATAGGACAGATGCTTATACTGAAAAAGGCCCTTTTGTGGGACAGCGAAGGCGATTATCTCCTTGATGATTTCGTCCAGTGGGATTTGATGGTAGGCTTGGCTTAGGTCGATTTTCGACAAATACCTAGCATCCCGTAGATTGCCCAGAAGGATGTTCATATATGGTATTGGATATGCGTCTTTTCTGGTAATGGCGTTGACTACCCGGTAATGAATGCAAAATCTGATTTTGCTTTCCTTTTCAGGTACTAATACCAGGCAGCTACTCCACGAACTGTCGGATGGCTCGATGATGCACTCGGCTAGGAGTCGATCAATTTCTGCGTGAGCTTGCTTGAACAGCTTGTCTGGGATTCGCCTTAAGTGCTGTTTTATAGGACGATGTCCCTATACATCTATCTGATTTGGCTGCATGCGCGCTAGCTCAAGCTTTCTGCTCCATTCGGGTATTATATGTTTTAATAATAACCCTGTTGAGTTCCTCGCGTTCTAAACTGCCTGGCCGAGCTACGCCGTTGACGGCGGCTATGGCCGTGATGGTGTCACTCAGGCTGTTTTACTGTGTAAAAAACGTCTGACGAGTTTCCAACGAAGACGTGTGCCATGTTGCGTCAGCAAAGTTGATAGTAACTTTTATTAGTGCAAGTAAGATCATTCCTATTATCATGTCATATTTTAATGACTCTGACACTTGAAATCTGGCTTTTACTTGTTGGTCGTCTATGTTTAGTAGTAGACTACGCCCTCGTTTGCGCATATTTTTGCGTTTGGCAGTTGCATATATGAGATCAATGGTATAATTGCCGATCTCACCATTTTTTCTGGGGCTGGGCTTATATATGCCTTTCCTGCTCTCGGGTTAATAAGTGCGGCCAAAATTTCGCCCATCAATTCGATGTGGAGGAAAAACGATTTTCCTCTTCTTTGGTTTTGAGGTTCGGATGTGTATTTATAACATCCTTCGCCTCGGGGCACTGTTTGTCGCTGTTTCCAGAGAGTGAGGTCATGTTATGAAGGGTGTTTGGGCCGACTCCTAAATCTTCTTCCTTCGTGCGTTTCCCGGCTTACTTTTTGGGCCATATCGTGGGCCACATTGTGTTGTTACATTTTGCTCGCCACAGTTGTAACAAAACAGATGCTTCCTATCGAGACACCTGTCTGCCCAATACCCAGACTGTTTAAATGTCCAGCAAAGACCTCGAGTCTTCGCCTTGCTGTCTGCTGTCATGACTTGTATTGTCACGTCGTGTAGAACGGTAGTCGTTGCGATTACGTTTAGAATTGTCTGGTCTAGGTGGTGATCGCTGCTCATTACGATATCCTTGATCGCTGCCTTTATATTCTCGGCTTGGTGATCTGGGCTGCCGTTCGCTTCGACAACTGTAGTCGTTCCAGCTGCTGTTGTTGCTTGACGATCAATATTCGCGATCGGGTTTTCGTGATCGCCGTTGTCGATCTTGGGTATAGTTCCGGTCGTTAGATAGATACCAAGAGGGGCTCCGATGGGTATGGCTAGGCGGCAAGTCTTTGAACGTATTTGGTGAAGTGTATCTATGACGGGAGGGTGATGGGGGCTGGTAACGAGGGGGTCCTGGGGGATTTTGGTATCTGATGGGATGTTGAGCGACCACTGGATGGTGTCCTTGATCTGTCTTCGGTCGTCTGGTGCTGCTAGGAGCCGGACTGTAATTTCTTCTGTGCTCCTGTCGGTTATTGTGCTGACGTGGTTCTTCTTTATCGCGTCTGGTTAATATCGAGGCTGATGGCTTCTCCATTGTAACGCTCCTTTTGTTCGTTGATGATTTATCATTTTCGATGGCTACTAACCTAGAGCGTTTGCTCGTTCTTTCTGATGGGGAACAGGGTGCTGTACTCACCATACAGTCCTGTGCAGGTGGTGGCTCTTTTTCCTCCGTGTGAGCTCTTTTTTCAATTCTATGTACTGCTCGATCAGTTGCAGCTCATCTATTAAAATAATTTAAAATAATATTTAAAATAATCTCTATCAACTTTATCTATGTACGAAGGGTGTAAATTTTGATAGATTCGGTCTAGTTGTGACTATCCCGGACTAGCGCGAGCGTTAGCTTATGCCCCGGAGATACGAACCGATGGGTTCTTTCGAACCTTGTGTTCGATCGCGTAGCTCCTCCCATAATCGTAAGGTTTAGTCAATTGGTCTAGATTCATGGCGCAAAGCGGTTTCGAACTCCTCTAATGTGCGCTAATTTTTGTAGAGGGGTCTGGCCCAGATTCGTGCTGCTCCACTCAGAATCCCGGGGATTAGTTTTAATATATCCATTGCTGGGATGTCCAGACCATTCATTGTTTCCTCTAATGGTTCAATGAGCTCCTCAACATCTTCTCAAGGAGCTCCCGTAAATTATCCGTGCGACTGTCATAATAACGCTTCCTTCAAGTAAGTATTTACGAACGATCTATTCGAGGTCACCTGTTTCGTTTTTGAAGGGGCTGGCTGCATTTCTGGCTTCGGTCGGTGTGAGTGCGTTGTCGGGTACTGCGGTATTATTACTGGGTATTGATATGACCACATGCCTTGCATATACGCAGAGCTTTTTGCTGTGGCTGGCGGAATTTCTGTTTCCTGTCAAATCCGTGCTGTGGCCGAGTGACAGGATCGAATGCCATATCGGAATTGAAAGGGGCCACCCCGAAGCGAAAGGAACAACGAAGCGACGAGGCCCAGGAGCAAGTCAAGCGGAAACCTACGTGCGAGGCAGCAGATCAGGTGGAGAATGAATACGATGTTGGGGCTAGACGTGCCAAAGGGGAGGGGGAGCGAGAGAATAGTGAGACTCAGGACTGTTGGATAGGTCAGGTACAGATCGGAGAGTACCCGAGCGAGCGTCAGACCGAGGGAGCGAAGTAGGATGTGGAGGAGGGACCGTGTATCGTAAGACCATCCCACTCAACGAGAGATGCAAGAGAGGCAGCGGAGGTGTCTGAAGTGAAGAGTTCCTCGGAGGGTGCTCGTCACAAATTAAACCAGGTATTGAAGAGAATAGTTTCCGCCAACGAGATGGCCGAGAGGTACGCCTCCAGCCTGGCTAACGCCGCTACCTCCCCACAGCAGTGAGTTGGAGCTGAGTTAGAGCGAACACCAGGACCTGTGGAGTCCAAGGACCTGGAGAAAGCGGAACAGACGGAGGAAACCGGCCCGGACCAAGATGGACCCGAGGTAGCCGGTGCGACCTTAGAGAATCGATTGTTTCTCCCCCTGGGGATGAACGGGAGGAGTTATCGCGCACTGTTCGACCCTGGAGCCGTAGTTTCGGCCGTCGGACCTCGAGTAGCTGAGCTGATTCAAGGATCGACTGCTGCCGACCTCGACGTGGCTGAAGAGTGCCCTCGGCGGAGGGACGACCATGCTAGGCGAGCTACCGCTAATACTAGAAATGGATGGGGTTTTCGAAGAGTTATCAGTTAAAGCCGCGAGTTTCCTGGACCATGATATTATTTTGGGTGTGGACATTTTCCAGATTTGGGAGGTCGAAGCCCGTCTGGGACCTGGGCAGTGGCGCATACGAGACGGTAGGTGGAGAGAGTTTAGCCGCACGGGAGAGGAGACGGAGAAGGAAGAGTTAGCCATATCGGCCGAATGCACGGGTATCGTCGAAGCCAGCGAGGACCAAACGACCTTAGTCGAGGACCTCTTGAATAGGTTGTTGCCCGAGGCCGCTGAACAATTTGGAGCTACGACCCTGACCAAGCACAGAATAGAGGTACAGGATGCGGCTCCAGTCAAATACCGGCTGAGACGCATGTCGCCGATGATGCAAGTAGCACAGGATGAGGTGAAGAAGATGTTCGACAAAGGAGTGATCGAGCGCTCGGCCAGTGAGTGGAGCAGCGCGCCTGTTCTCGTGAAAAAGTCCGACGGTTGATTCCGTTTCTGTGTGGACTACAGGGACCTGAACGCTGTTACCGTCAAGGACGCCTATCCGCTACCTAGTATGGACGCTATCTTAGATAAGCTGCGTAAGGCCAGATACTTATCTACCTTACGAAGGTAGACCTAAAGGACACGTACTTCCAGATACCAATGGACGCAAAGAGCAGGAAGTTCACGGCCATCGCAGTACCCGCATCAGGTCTCTGGCAGTTGACCAGAATGACGTTTGGCCTAACGAATGCTCCCATGACCTTCCAGCGGCTCATTGACGAACTGTTCGGACCAGAGTGTGAACCTAACGTATTGGGATACCTGGACGACATTATCGTGGCGACGGAATCGTTTGAGGACCATTTTTGCGGTCGAACTTTTCGAAGCCTTTCTCGGTACAGTGCGATGCGAGCCATTACGAGATAGGGGAGGTACTGATGCAAGAGGGAGAGGATGGCGAGCATCCGATAGTATACATGAATCGCGTATTGACCGCAGCTGAGCGCAATTATACGACCTCAGAGATAGAGTACTTAGCGTTATTGTGGCCAATAAAAAAATTAAGACCATACCTGGAAGGCTACAAGTTCACGGCAATTACCGACCACAGTGCACTTCGCTGGCTCCAGAACATGAAAGAACCTACCGTCCGTCTGTCCCGCTCGGCCTTAGAGATGCAGCAATGGGATTTTGAGATAGCACATAGGCGCGAAGCGATCCACCACGACCCGGACGCGTTGTCTCGGATGTCCGAGAAAGAATTTGAATAGATTACTGCATTCGAACCGTGCGAGGATGAATGGTACGCCCAGAGGGTTCAGGAAGTCATAGAATTCCCATACAAGTTCCCGGCGTGTAGAGTACACGATGGTATGTTATATAGGCGCAGGGTGGACCCTATTTTAGCAAACGTGACAGAGGACCAAAAGAATGGATACTCGTTGTGCCAACGGACACTCGTTGTACAATTGGATACTCGTTCTACCAACGGAACACCGAGAGAGAGAGTGTTGCCTGAGGCACATGAGGAACCGTCAGCTGGCAACCTGGGTGTCAAGAAGACGTACGAGAGAATCACGAAAGACTACGACTGGCCGGGGATCTACCACGATACGAACACCTACGTTTGCCAGTACCCCGAGAGCCAGTGACATAAGCCCGCGCAAACAGGACCACAAGGACTGATGGGTCACCGCATCGTGGAGAAACCTTGGGTCGTGATGGCCGCCGATGTTGTCGAGCTTCCCCCGAGCAAGGGGCAATACAAGTATATCTTGGTATTCCAGGACCTCTTTACAAGCTCGGTCGAGTTAAAGGCGTTGAAGAGAGCCGACGGCAAGGCGGTCGCCAAGGCTTTCGAGGATTTCGACCTATTCGGATGGAACACGCCAGGTTATTTATTGAGCGACAATGGGACCGAGTTTAATAATCACATGCTAAAGAAGATGTTAGAAGGATATGGTGTTAAACACGGAAGCCAATCCGGTGGAGCAGAGCAACCGGACCTTAAAGACCATGATTTCCATATTCTTGGGACCGGACCACCTCGATTCGTACTACGGCGACGCAAACATTAAACTATAGTGTCACCAGCGTTTTTGACCTTCGGTCGGCATCCACAACCGGTAAAAAGCTTGAGAAGAGAGGTCAGGGTACGTGTTCTGGTTTCGAGAATCGATCCCGAGAAATGGAAGGACCGTATGATGCGGTTGGACGCGTTGAGAGATCTTGTCGTTCGCCACATCGACGGAGCACGGACCACTCAAGAGAGGTACTATAACCGGGGTAGACGAGATGTGTGTTTCAGGGTGGGAGACCAAGTGTTACGCAGGGTGCCCGTCTTGTCGGAGAGTCTAGGAGAGAACCAGAGGTTCTCCTCTAAGTTGGCTCCTAGGTACGAGGGCCCCTTTCGAATTTCTGATCAACTTTCCCCGACAGTTGACGTGCTCGATACGGGCCCGAGTCGGCAAATCACGAGGAAACTAAAGGGATACGTCCCCTCCCTTCGCGACGTTGTCAATCCCGAGACGAGACGTTCGTTTTTTTCCTTTGGCCATCCCCATCCCTTTTCCTTGATAGTTAGACCGGACCGTTGGTGGAGCTATCAACTAACCCTGCACTTATTATTTCAGCAATGAGTCAGATGCGGAAACATCGCCGCTCAAGCCTCGGAAGAGAGGTGGCACGCCTACTGATCTCCCGGCCTCGCGCGGGCCATCGACCATTTCCTGAGTTTCAACCCGTCCCGGGGGCGTCCTGAGGGGGACGGCTTCGAGTCATCATGGTCTCGATCGTCCTCGATGCGGACGATCGGCCATATTGAACGCCCATACGGTGAGAGATACCCCCGCTTGACGGGGGTACTGTTTGACGGCCTAGAACCAATACGGACGCGGCCCAAGGTGGACCCGCCCCGGCGATACTGCTACAACTGTTGGCAGGTGGAGCACGCACGCAGGGACTACCCCCGACCCGTAGCTGCAGCGTACTGTTGCAACTGCGGGCGACGTGGGGTCGTCGTTGAGAGCTGCCCTCTCTGTCGACGGGCTTATCGGCGTTATATGGGGTGGCCCATCCGGACTGCGACGGACAATAAATATATATAAATAATTAAATGATGATTAAATTTATATTGACTTATAATATTGAATGGAATTGGCTTAAAATTATAATAATAGTTTAGAACTTGAGCAAATAGCCAATGATACGAAAAGTAACTTAGAAATATTTTTTTTTCTTTTTTTTCGGATATTTGCCTTATACAATAATCCGTACCTGTATTATTATACAAATTTGAGAATATCTGATTTTTTTAATAATTTCGTTTATAAATTCGTGATTTCCGGATGTAAGTCATATTCTTGTAATTAATATCTATGTAAATAATTTACAATGAACTTCAACACACTATAAGGCATAGAGCTAATATCTATCCGATATAATTATTTTTACGTATGTTATAAATATATAATAGTGGGAGTTATTGTTACAATATTTACAATGATGAGATACAATCTAAATCAGCCTGCTATAACGAAATTTATATACAAGTTCGTTTCAGATGATTTTGCCCCGATATCTCAAGATAATCTTGCACCCCTAATGCTGAATAACGCATTTCAAAACCTTGTTCGAGGCTTTCTTACTTTGATATTCAAATTTTATTTTTTAACAAAGGAAAAAATAACCAGTGATAGATACTAAAAGATAATTTTTTTTTGCATAATAGATAATAAAGGAAAGAAAAGTTATCCAATACAAATGATAAAACAAGCTATGAATTGATAATGACAAATGGTGATAAATTAAGGAAAAAGAAACAAATGTGAAGGATGAAAAAAAAGGAAATAATTATGAATTAAAAAAGAACAATGACAAATTTAATGAATTAATGATAAATGCTGAGGTAAGTGAAGTGATAATAGACAATGACATAATAAATCATAATAGATAACACAGGACAAGTGGGACTGATGATGATAGTGACTGATGACAAGACAAGGATACAAATAATGGAGGAAAGGGACGATAAGTGAAAGTAAAGATGAAATAATGAATAAGAGAATTATGTGAAGATAGAATAAACAATAGAGAATAGTAATAAAATCAATGATAAATTAGTGAAGAAAAAAGTTTAGTAATATACATTAAATGATAAATAATAACAGATAATAACGAATAATGATAAAGTAAAGGAATGATGATAAGATCAAGAGAACAATGTACAAATCATAAAGGACAAAAATAAATAATCGTAAATTAAGGAGGATAAGGATAACAAGGATCGATGAAGATTAAGAGAACAATATACCAATCATAAAAGGACAAAATTGAATAGTGATAATGATAAATGGTGGTAAGAGTCGGCCTCACAAGCTTGACATTTTGTATTTCCTTTTGTACTTATATATATATTGGTATTTACAAAAATTAAAGTATAGTCTGATTTTTAACTAAACGAAGATAACTAAAGAAATTTGCAAATGTGCTACTGTTAATGATAAATTAACTTTAATGCAATCTGTGACAAAGTTGCGTGTCTTTCTCTGTTTTTCCTCTTATTTATTTTGAAGCTTGAATTTTACTCTCTATTGTAATTGATAAGTATTGATACAAAGGAAAAACAAATTTGAAGATCAAAGTAGGAAAGCCTCGAACAAGGTTTTGAAATGCGTTATTCAGAATTAGGGGTGCAAGATTATCTTTAGATATCGGGGCAAAATCATCTGAAACGAACTCGTATATAAATTTCGTTATAGCAGACTGATTTAGATTGTATCTCATCATTGTAAATATTGTAACAATAACTCCGACTATTATATATTTATAACATACGTAAAAATAATTATATCGGATAGCTATTAGCTCTATGCCTTATAGTGTGTTGAAGTTCATTGTAAATTATTTATATAGATATTAATTACAAGAATATGACTTACATCCGGAAATCACGAATTTGTAAACGAAATTATTACAAAAATCAGATATCCTCGAATTTGTATAATAATACAGGTACGGATTATTGTATAAGGCAAATATCCGAAAAAAAGAAAAAAAAATATTTCTAAGTTACTTTTCATATCATTTGCTATTTGCTCAAGTTCTAAACTATTATTATAATTTTAAGCCATTTCCATTCAATATTATAAGTCAATATAAATTTAATCATCATTTATTATTTCAACACTGCTAAAGAATACCCAACTGTTTGTTGATTAGATTTGCATTATAGGTATTTATTACAGGCAAATGTTAAAAGGAAATTAAGAAAGATAAGCAACACTGAGAATTTCATATTATATTGGTGAACTCTTGTTAATTTGAAATATCTGTTATAGTTATATATTTGGAAGATTATATGAGTAAATTGCAGCAAAAATGTTAATTTTAAGCAGAAATTTATTACCATTGTAAGGCCTATGTTAAATGTGCCTTATGAAAGATTTATGAGAACCATTCGTTTTTGTTTGTTGTTCTTAGATAATAATTTAATAGATAATAATACTTAGATAATAAATTGAAAAAAGTTATATTAAAAATAGGAAAAAAAAATTGCTGCTATTTGTTGCAGAATTGATCTGTCGATCACATGTAAAACGTCAAGATTTAAGAATATTGCTATAAATAAGGAGAAAAATTACAATATATACATTTGTAGATACATACCTACCCTTCGCACAAATTTAATGTGAAAAGAGAAAAAGGAGATTGGCTTTTCGGGCATAATTGGGTGAACGTACATCTCTTTCCTAGATACATGACAAAAAATTTTTTTCAGTAATGTATCTGTTGTGAAACAACAAAGTCAAATTTATTTGTCGTATTTTTTAAGAACCTTTGTTAGTTGTAGATTACAAACCCAAATTCAGTATATTGTTATCTACGCAAAGGGTAAGTCACTTGACTAAATTTCAATGTAAACTTTCGGTGTTATGTAGCTAGGTTATGCGGATTTATTTATTTCTGCATGATACTACCTTATAATAATAATCTCTAGAAAGTAGTTATAACTTAATTTACATGCGAGGGCCGTATCCTGTACGTCCCGATCGTGGTCGGCCGTCATCGGCCGCCGCCGTGCCTTCCTCCCTTTATCCCGTCCTTCTTCCCGGTGAACGAAGAAATGAGGCAGTCGGTTGTGGAAGACCGAGAGGAGAAGTAGGAGAGTTGGAGAGTCGAGTGAAGAAGTCGAGTGGGTAGTCGGGAGTGAGAGAGAGTCCGCGTCCGAGGAGGGTGGATGTTGACAAGTGTGAGTTGGTGCGAGAGGGACAGCAGGGAGATCTAGGAGGAAAGGAGATGATCCACAAGGAAGAGGAGCCGAAAAACGAGAGCGACTGTGATAACGGAGAAGGGCCATATGTCTCGCCCGAGGAGTGACCGACCAGTACGTGGGCGACGACCGCTCGACGGGCGCCCTATTATCTTCGAGGGGCCCTCTTTATCGGCACCTGCACCAACCATCGGAGGCGTAAGTAGTCATCACCAACGCGGCGAACCTACAGACGTCAGTGGGTTTCCGCGCGGGCGCGACGGCGAGCGTCCGTTATCTTCCTTTCCTTCTCCCCTGTGTGTTTTTCCAAGTTTGGTGAGCGCGCCGGAGCGCGGTTCGGACGTCCGGATACGCGGACAGGGAGCAGGGTAGGCGTGTATCGAGCGACAGTGTGCGTGAAAGACTAGGAAAGAGGTTTGCACACTGAATAAATTTGTTGGAAATTACATACCGTATCGTGCGTCAATTCTTGCCCTTCCCGAAACTTTCTTTTCTAGGCCGGCGGGACCCCCTCCCCAATTCAACTGAGAATCAGGTGAGTAAGACGTGAAGAGGTGACGAGGAAATTTAAGTGTATGCGCGAAATCAGTTGGTGGAATCATATTCACTGACGAGAAAATTATTTTTTTCGACCGTATCACAATACACACACATATATATATATATATATATATATATATATATATATGTATTGTAACAGTGCGCGTATCCGCCTCGAACACGAGGACGACGGACACGGCTATGGCAGAAGATATGCCCGGCTGGTCTTAGCCCCGAATGGACTCGATGATCCGCGAAGGTCCGCGAAAGGCGGAACGTTGCATGCAAGGAGACGCGTCAGATCAAGGAAAAGAATGAAAAGAGAAACGAGTAAAATTTAATGTCGAGACTCGTTGAGCGCTGACAGACCTGCGAAGTCGCGAGGGGCGGTGCGCAGATCGAGGGGTGTCGATGCAACGGTACGCGCGGCATCAGGGAAGAGAGAGAGAGAGAGAGAGAGAGAGAGAGAGAATAGCGGGCTGCCACTTACAATCGGGGCGCCAATGTCATCGTTGTCGTCCTCTGGTGTCAGAAAGCGGTGGTGACAAGCCTTAGAAGTACGGCAGCACGCTCTCCAAGCAACTACGTTCGCGGGGCGAACTCCGCGAAACTCGGCCCGGAGGGCGGCAACGAGCGCGAATAACATGAAAAAACTGAAGGAAAATGTCACGAGACGAGGTGACAACAGCGCTCGGAGCAGAATATCTTTTTTTTGTTCAAGAAAAAACTCAATCGCGCGTAACACGGCAGTACTCTCTCTACTGAAGAGCTTCGCGTGCAATTTTATGTATTTCTAAATAGGTCATCGAACAGGAGGAGGTATTTGTGATGCCCTTTTCTGACCGGCAAGGACCTCATGATATCAGTTGCGATGCTAAACAAGGGCCCTGCTATATTTTCCTGTGCCATTACTCCGATGGGCTCACGTTGACATACTTTGTGTATTTGAGTGTATTTTCTCATTGAGGCGGGTTAGCACCATTTTTAACTCACACGTGTACTGCTCGAAAGTTTTCGTGGCGACAATTATGTCGTCCATATAGATAAAGATGGTCGGTTCCTACGCTGGCCCAAAGATCAGGTTCATATCTCTCTCGAATGTAGCTGGGGCTTTCGTAAATTCATATGAAAACCGTGTATAACCTATTTGCTACTCTCATCAAATGGTTTCTCTATTTAGTGGTAGGCCTGACTCAAGTTAGTCTTGGACAAGTACCTGGCGTCTCGTAAGTTATCGAATAAGATATCCATGTGTGGTAGCGGAGATGCGTCCTTTTTTTGTCATGTCGTTGACTTGGATAGTCGATGCAAAATCGTACTTTGCCATTCTTTTTCGGCACGATTATCAAGCAACTGTTCCACAAGCTTTCAGACGACTCGATGATGCCTTCAGCAAGCATCCGGTCAATTTCTTAACGAGAATGCTTTAGCAGCCTATCCGGATTGCAACGAAAGTAGTGTTTTATTGGGTGATGCCCTTGTATATTCACGTGATGTGGCTACATTCGTGCCAACTGAAGCGTTCAGCTCGGCGTGGGTATAAGCTGGTATAATAATCGCTCGAGGTCCTGCCGTTCAGCGATTTCGAGTCGTGCCACTGTTAAGGGCTGCTATATCCGTCATGATCTCCTGCAGTCTGTTTGCTGCGTTACAAAATGCCTGGTGATCTATCGAGACGTTTGCCATGTCGCATCCGGAAAGTTCATCCTCATTTTCATCGACGTTAAGATGTCCATGTCGATGATCAAGTTATATTTTAGTGACTTGGCTACATTGAACCGTGCTTTTACTTGACGATCGTTGATGTCAGTTTTGATCATAGACGGCAGTTTTGCCATTGTTTGGACATATTTTCCCATCAGCCATTTGTATGTTAGAATTGAGCGGTATAATCACTGATTTTACCAATTTGCCGGGAACAGGGATACCGTAAGACTTCCGTGCACCGGGATCGAGCAGCGCAGGGAATATCTTGCCCATCAACTCTATGTTTAAGAAACCTAATATTCGAGCGTGTATTCGTCATATCTTTGGCTCTAGGGCAGTCATAGTTGCTACCATCAATTATCAGAGTCGTGTCGTAGAGAATATCGAGGTGGATTCCAGGCTCCTCTTCCCTTACTCATTTCCCGAATTGTATCGTGGGCCGCAACGCGGGAAGTTTTGCGTGGTGATGTCTCTTTCACCCCAACTATAGCAGTGAATTTGCTTTCTATCAGGGCACCTGTCTGTCCAATGTCCAGAATTTTTACATGCCCAGGAAGCCCTTGTGTCGTAATCTTGCATTCTTCCCTCGCTGCGTCGTTCGCTCTGACTAGTGATCGCCGTTCATTACGGTATTAGTAATTGTTCCGATCGCCATCCTTCCTCGATAATCTATACGGCCGTTTGCGATCATGCCTTTTGATTTTAATCATTGTCGTTTCGTCGATGAGTTTGGATGCGCGTGGGATTTCGGAAGGTGTAGCTGGATGGGAGATCTCTGTATCGTTGTGATAATGGGCATCTGTTTCGAGAGGGTGACGGGCACTAGTATTCTGGGGATAGTGAAGGGTTTTATTATCTAGGGGAGGGTGAACGATACCTAGGCCATACCTTTCTATGCGCTCTTGTATTTTCCTCGGTTCGTTGCGGTGGTGATGTTTCGAGGTACCGGGATATAGTTTCTTTGACGCTTCTGTCAGGTGTCGTAGTTATGTGGTTCTTTATCCGTAGGTCTAGTTACGATTGACGCGAATGGTTCGGTAATTGCCACCGTTTCCTCGAACATGGGTCGCTTGTCATTCTCAAAGGCAGCTAGTCTAGAACACTTGCTTGTTCTCTCTGGGTGTCTTGCATGTACTCTCCGAGCAAGCTGCCCTGCTCTCTCCAGAGGCTCCAATGAACTCCTCCATTGCTGTAACAGTTGTCCCGTGAGTTTCTGTTTAAGGTATGTATTTTTCAACGATGCGTTCGAGAGTTACAATCGTGGTTTCTCAAGTGTTGGTAGAGTTTCTAGTGTTCAATTCGTAATATTCGGATGTATCGTCGGGTACTACTGCGACATGTCGGGATGGCGGTGCGGCCATACGCATGGCAGTTACGGCCAGCTGTTCACCGCAGCTGGTGGAATTTCGTTATTTCCCGCACGATCAATGCTGCTGTCTGGCAATAACGTCCATGGTCTCAAAAGGTATCCCATACAAAAATCTTTTCTATTACTGGCTTTTTTTGAAATTCTCTATTTCCTGAACTTAACTTGTAAAGAAATTATGTTATTATTCTTTAACTTATTAAAATAAGTAAGAAAGAATGAATCTATGTTAATTTGTATTAATTGATCTTGATCTTGATCTGATTAATTGATTTTTCTTACTGAGATTTTGCTTTTTTGATTTTTTCAGTTCCTTCTATTATAATAATTTGCATATGTCTGTATAAGCGTAAATAAATGTTATGTAAATTATAATTTAATACTGGTGATTTATTGAACACCGTGTCCCTCTGTCCGTTTCCCGCATTTCTGGTTTCAGCAGCCAGCGAGTCCAGCGTGTGCGTTGCGATGAACACACACATATGCACACACCTATGCTTCATCGTAAGGTAAGAATAGCTGCATTTATGCGGCTATAAATGGCACCCAACGTGGGGTCCGCGGCGAATGAATGTATACGAGATGTCTTCAAAAAGTAACGAGAATTTTCAAATTTCGCGGATTTGGAGAATCCGCCTGTATAAGATTTTTTTATTATGTTGCTACGCATGCCACTGAAGTACTATAAAATTTTCAGGAATATTCATTGCTTACTTTTAAGTGGTAGACGTTAACGTTACACGTGTTTTATGAGCTCGGCGATTTTTGTTTGGCGAGCCTTTTTCGGTCTTGGCGACCCAGAATGCTTCCACTAGAACGATTCAGCCTTAGTTTCAATATTCTATCCGGAAACCCATGTTTCGTCACCTGTTATAATACGTTTTAGTAGTTCTGCATCATTATTAACTTCATTTAGCGACTCCTGAGCAACTTTCATTCGCCACTGTTTTTGTTCAAAATTCAACAATTTTGGAACAAATTTTGCTGCCACACTTTTCATATTCAAAACATCCGAAAAAATCCATTCATGAGTCAACTGATATGCCAACATCATTAGCGACTTCTCTGATTGTGATACGACAATCGCTCATAACCATTCCTTTCACTTTTTTCACGTTTTCATCGGTTGTTGATGCGTTTGGGCGTCCGGGTCATTCGTCATCTTCAACGTTTTCGCGCCCATCTTGGAAATGCTTATACCATTCATGAATCCCTGCTTACTCATAGCAGATTCACCATATGCCTTTGTTAACATGTTACAAACTCTAGGCTCAATCGTCCTAGTTGAGACATTCTGAATCGCCAAGACCGAAGAAGGCTCGACAATCGAAAATCGCCGAGCTCAAAAAAACACGTCTAACGTTAGCGGCTGCTACTTAAAATGTAAGTAATGAATATTGCGGAAAATTATATCGTACTTCAGGGGTATGCGTACCAACATAATAAAAAAAATTTTATACAGGCGGACTCTCCAAACCCGCGAAATTTAAAAATTCTCGTTACTTTTTGCACACATCTCGTATACGGTGCGAGCCGAATGTATATCGGTCATGTGGAGAGTGTGCACAGTAGCAGCAGCCGATACTCAGATTCCTTGAGAGGAGTAATTTCCTTTGGAATTACTTGTAGTTCTTACAAGATAATAACACATCCCAATCCCAGCCCCCTCAGCACCATATGTTGTAATCAGCCTCTATTTTTCCAGCGTTATGAATTTTGAAAAGTCTTTTAGACCAGAAAATAATCTACTTTTTCAAATGCTGTAAAGGGCAATAGATTCGAAAGTACAGCAGCAATGGTGGAAAAAATTTTCAGCCTGATAGGTTGAAAAATAACAATTTTGAAAAAAATAACTTGTTAAAAAGCGCCCCTCATACTTAAACAAGACCAGCCTTGTAAGCAGTTGGATTAGTTTTCTTCTCCCTTTTAGCAATTTATCTGTAGACAGAAGCAATAATCATAATAGCCTCGTCGAAGAGAGATGATGAAAGTGAAGCAAAACTGATAAAGTTAATTGGACTCATAAGAGCATAATTATGTGCATGTAACCTGTACATCATATGCTGACAAGTACAGAAAAATTGAAAAGAACAGAAAGGTATGAAATAATGGGAATTTAATTGCAAGAGCTGCAAAGCTCATATGAATACTGAAAAGCTGTACATTTATGGAAATTAAGTACAGCACTATTGAATAATTATTAATAATTTCTTAATAAATAAAGCTGAAGGTATCATACTGAGCGAGGACTCTACGTTTTTCTCTCATCTATTTGTAGACAACTTGTACACTGAGGGGAGAGATAAGGACAATAAATATATAAAATAATCGAGCAAGATAAATAATATGAACATTAACTATTAAATAAACCTAATTAAATAGTATCAACATTGATCATAAAATTATTAATCAAGTATATTATCAAGAGGACATGAAAAACTTAACAATATTATCTTTTTCAAATACAGTAAAACGTATGATATAGACTGACAATATAAACTATTACAAGTGAATTTTTACAATAAGAGGACTAAACACAATTTATAAATAAATCTTAATAATTATTATAAACGGATATACTTTTCTTTAAGCTCTGTCATTATAACATATATACTCATTCGCTCTTTTAACATTTATAATAACTTGTTACGAACACGTATTGAATATAATAATTGAGAGTGTTTCTTACGATTGACGGAAGTCAATAGAGAAAAATTTTGCGTCAAGTTGAAGAACTAAAATCAATGTTCTGCACTACCGATACTTCAGGAACGTATCCACGATGAAAATTTGACGAATAGTCCCTTATATGTATTTCCCCCTTGTGTAAAATGTATATGTAGCCCCCTATATGTAAAATATGTATTTCATACATTTGTATACATAAATATATGTATATATATATATATATATATATATATATATATACATATACATATACATATACATATACTACATTTATGTAGCGCTCGATATTATACACGAAAGATCGTTCGTTATCAAAGCTTATTATTTGCAGGATCATATTTCATTGTTCTATCGCGAGTAGTTGTGAGTAAAATGTAGCATCTGAAAGTTGGACAATCAATTGCCAGTACGTACATATGGCAATGTTGTAATATATTTTGTCATTTGTAATAACTTTTCTGATAACATATATTAATATTCAAGTCGATCCATATTACTAATATAGTAACGATAACTAAAAATTATACTTTAATATATATATTGTAAACTCTTACTTGTAATCTTACCTGATTACTCGTATCGAGCACTCACCCGATTCTCGTCCTGTTGCTGTTCCTCGTGGCGGCTAGAATTACGGGAATGAAAAGGGACTACGATAGAGAATCAAAACACGAGGCATCTAAAAGTATATCGAACAATCTTTATTCACGCGACACATACATAAACAGAACGTAACATATACAGGCACGGTTACCTACCGCGACCGGGTTCCGCGACGTCTCTACACACTGAATATATATCTATGACCGCGACTATATAACTACCATCGCGCACGCGGGGGACGTGGGAGGAGAGATGTGGCGAGATCACATACAGTCATGAGGGTGTGAATAACCGACGTCGGCGACGGCGGGCGCAAACATGTCATTTACTCTAACACATCACAATACTTGCCCTTGAGCCGACGCACATGCTGTCACGGCGTCCTTTCGCAGTCGGGGCGCACGGCTGGCGCGGCGACCTCTCGCTCTCGCTGATGGTGGCTCGTACAGCTTGCGCGGGTGGCGTAGATAGCGCGGTTTTGCCCGGCGTCTTCTCGATGCGGCACGTGCTGCACACGCGATTATCCTCTTAGCGTGGACGGGGAGAAGCGTAATCGAGAAGCATTCTAAAACACACGAACAACGCGAATGACTGCCATATGGCCACATTTTTCGGGACTTGGAGAATAAGATGAAAGGCTACCGATACTATATCGAAAACCTCGACTACTCTATCCGACGGCTGGAGCGCGAAGAAGGAAAGCCTCTGGCTGCCTTTCTTGCTCGCTTCACTCACTGCGCTCCTCGCGCACTCTTTGGGCATATACCGTGCCTTATTCGCACACGCGCACACGCTCGGTTTTTCAACTTTTATTCGGAACCGGCACTTTGTACGGTTACAATATATATATATATATATATATGTGTGTGTGTGTGTGTGTGTGTGTGTGTGTGTGTGTGTGTGTGTGTGTGTGTGTGTGTGTGTGTGTGTCTGTGCATGCGCGCGCGTGTGTGTATGTTTTAATAGGCGTTGGCAGAGCAAGCTCTCTGCATCCCGCCGGAACTATCAGAAAATATTACTTCGATGGGGCTGTTAGCGAGCCTAAACGGCTCCTCTTCCTATGACATTATCCTACATCCCCCATCCACGCGAATTAAAAATAGAATCAGCTAGCCTAATTCATCCTGGGGCATTCGCCTAATTCTATCGGCATTTCTAAGTTTGGTCATCACCTCTTTTGCGAAACTGGCTACTGCCTTCTAGTTTTCAAGAGATTCCAGCATTATTCATATAATGCTCTGGCCTTATCGGCTTATTAATGGTGTTAATAAATTGCGCACTTAGTGTTTTAAAACGGGGGCAGCTCACTAATATATGCTCAGCATCCTCAACCAATGTCGGACAGATAGGGCAGAAGTCATTATTATCCAGATGAAAACAGTGAAAATAGAACATAAAACAACCATGTCCAGTCAGCAACTGGGTTAGGTGGAAATCTAGTTCCCCGTGTTTCCTGTTGATCCATCTTTGTATGTCTGGGATCCTGTTTCCTGTTGATCTATCTTGTATGTCTAATACAATAAGTCCATCGGCCTTTGTTAGAATCGTTTCATCGTTTTTGCCATATTTCTATAGACCGATGACGTTTTTAACACCTTGTAGAGAAACCACTGCCGCCTTACATATGTTGTGCAGCCTAACCAGTTCATCTGCAGGTAAATCGAAAGGCAGAATTCCGGTAAGTACCTAGCAGTCTGTAACTATACCTGTTAGTTAGGTAAGTACCTAACTGTCCTGTAACCACTAATAATACGTATACAGGAGCGTCGACGGGCCGCAATGGCCAGCTTACAATACGATTTAATTCCACATGCATGATGCCACATTGGCGCTGCATACATAGTGACAGAATTAATAACATAAACTAATAGCTTCCTCTGGGGTAGGCGTGGGCCACGAATATTAGGCATGAGGCGACACAAGGCAACTGCAACTCGTTACACTTTTTCACCAGATATCTTTAGATGCTCTTTGAAGTTTAGCCTAGCATCAAGCTGTACAACCAAGTATCGTAAAGATGGCGCAGAACTATTGCGACAGCTGCCAACTTTAAGAGTAATACTATCTACCTTCTTACGACTGCTGACAAGAACTACTTCTGTCTTGTGCTCCGCTAATTGTAGACCAGCCGACTTAATCCATCTATTGATGTTGCTGATTGCCTCATTGGCATTTTCAGTGAGTTCATCAAGGGTCTTAGCCGTCACTACTAGAGCGATATCGTCGGCGTACCCTACTGTTATTGAACCAGGCGGTTATGGAATCCTCAACACACCATCATACATAATATTCCACAATATAGGTCCCATAACCGAGCCCTGGGGGACTCCCGCAGTAACCTTATGCGATACAATGCCTTCATCCATTCGGTATAATATTATCCTATTCTCAAAGTAGTTGGCCACAACATTCTGTAGATAATCAAGTACACCGAACGCTTTAATAGAATTCATAATAGAAGATCAGCGCGCTGAGTTGAAGGTATTCCTGAGATCTAGAGCAACAATGGCACAATACTGTTTAGTACCACCTTTCTATGTCTTACCACTGATTGCATTTCTTGCGGTACACACTACCAGTTTCATAACATAGACCGTTGATTTTGATTTCTGAAATCCAAATTGGCGTGAGGATAAGCCGTGCAATCCTTCAAGGAATGCTTCCAGTCGGCTACATATTATTTTTTCAAATATTTTACCTACGGATTCGAACATACACCATGGCCTGTATGATGACAGATCATCAAGTGGCTTATTGCCCTTAGGTAACAGAACTAACCTTTGAGTTTTTCAGCAATCAGGAAAAATACCCTCAAAAAGACAAGCTTTATATACTTTTAGAAATATAGGTGGGTTTTTCTGTATCGCCAACTTAATTGTAGCATTTAGGATACCATGAGGGCCAGGGACAGCACTGTCTCTAATCTTAGCATAAGTATTATACAGTGCGTAGTACAGTCCCTTGGGTGTCATTGGGAAAGAGAGCGGAAACAATCTTATCGATCAATACCGTGCTGCCGTGGTGCCCTACTCAATCGTGCCATGACTGTTTTGTATGGTCGTCCCCATAAGTCACTGTTGGTCTCTGCGCATAGTACAAGCCAGCATCGATGCTTGCTTGCCTTAATGGCCTTGACAAACGTACAAACTATATTTTTACAGAAAAGTTAAGTTCCGTCTCGTGATCCTCTGAAGAATTCTGCGTTCATACGAAATAGAAATACCTTCGAATACATTATTCTCGAGAAATGTTTATTGTAGAACATAACCGTATGGTATAATAAAATGTATTTTGATAAGATATACAACTATTGTCTGAAACATTCTTTGTAATTTTAAGTACACTGAAAGAAAATTTGATAATTGTAGATAAATACATTTGTTCAAATTCAAAGAACGAAATATTTCTTTAATATAAAGAACTGTTTTCCATTATAAAAATATAAATCTAAATGCATTAACTGATTTAGTTTATACGAAATTTTTTGAATTAAAAAACAACTTATTAATTGTCCAATAAAAAATTATTTAAATTCACTAAATAAAATTAATAAACCATTTGTTTAATTAAAAAGCATGTATGTAAATGAACAAAATTTTAAATTAAAAAAAATAGCTATAGAAACTAAATATAACACAGCCGATTAATGTATTTATTAATTTAAAATTATAATAACAAATAACCTTTTTTTCATCTGATATTAATGCTACGATGTTAAGAATATGTCCTAAAAAATCATGTACTTTTCACTAATGTGCACCTTCTGCGAAACAAAATTAATTGAAAGCGTTTTTTGGCTCAAGTTAACAATTACATAACTTCTATCTTTCAAATAATTGAAAAAATATAGATATTTGATAGTTTGCTTTTGCAAACTATATGTTTACAATAACTATATGCTTATTTGAATGAATAATTTTTTTTGTCTTTTCGATTATTATATAAAATATTTAAAGTATTATATAGAATTTCTAATGATTGTTATTGTAACAAGAACAATTATATGGCAACCAAATCTGAATACGGTTAAAAAATTAACCTTGAGATTATCATAATCACCATTGTTAGCAATTGATCTGTGTTTACGATTTAAAATAGACCTACAAAAATCAGATAATTATAAACAAAAAATTATTCTACTTTACAATTTAGAAAAAAAATGTTCTTTTTTTTACATTTTTCGAAAGTCAATATATTCAAGAATGTTAGCTCAAAATTTTAGAAAGTTTCAAGCAGCCTAACTATACTTTTTCACCTTCCGAACACACTTACCTGAACGCATTATTCCGACACGCCCAGCGCGCGCACTGCATAAGCCATCTACCTGGCCTTGTTCACTGCAGCAGCTGTTCCCCTATTGTAAATCATTACACCTATATATATTCTCCTCAAAATATTTACCTTTGCTTCTCAATATTACCTTCCCTTTATAATTTTGCTTCTGTATCTGGAAGAAAGTTGTGAAGAAACCAAAAGTCGTGATTAAAAAAATGAACACTGCCGATCTAAGTATCAAATTAATGAAGGAGTTATCTAAAAAGTACAATCTTGCAATTGAAAGGAATTCAAATTCAGTAGCAGGCATGCGAAACGAGATATGGGCCGGCTATTACCACAAAATCTCAACAGACTCCAAATCACAGCATACGTACTGTTCAGGCAGCTGGTGCAAGTATAAGAAGGCCGAAGCAAACAACGCTTTAAAAAATTATAAACATCGTCCTACTCTTGCTAGTGACGTACAAGAGATGCTGAAACCGATCTATGAAGATATAACAAAAACGGAATTGTTGGAGAGATGTTTGGGCAGAAACACTCAAAATAACAATGAGTGTTTCAACTCAACCGTTTGGGCTATGATACCGAAGCATGTCTATAATGGCAAAAAAATCGTTAAGATTACATGCCTTACTGCTGCCTGCATTTTTAATGAAAGATTCAGCCCAATTTTGAAAATAATGGAAATTATGGGCCTGAAAATCGGCCAAACCGCCATGCAGTTCGCCAATATACGCGACCAACAGCGCATCGTTCGAAAGAACCGCCGCTCGACTGAGGCTTCGAAGAAGAGCAGAACTAAAAAAAAATCAGGCTAAATTAGATAGGCCCAGGCATCGCTGATTGAGCGTAAGATAGTTTTTTCTACGATTTTTCGCTTACAAAAACTTTAAACGCGTTTTTCTCAAAACAGATATTTCAAGTACCGTGGTCGTGAAAACTAAAAAACTATTGAACCGATCCTTATGAAATTTTGAACACATATTCTATATGTTTGTATCAACCGACCTAACTACAATCAACTTAAAATTTTAATTCTAACTCTATTTTTATTGCAAAAAAGACGGAAAAAAGCAATTTTTTTTCTTTCGTATTTTAGCCGCCATTTTGTTGATTTTGCATTGGAGTTATACTGAACATACAACTATTTGATTTTTTTGTTTCAAACCATCCATCGGCAAGATTTTACGACCACAACAACGTTACCTACTTTTTGAGGTGTTGGCTTTGACCATACTTTAAATGTATAAAATAAATAAAAAAATTTTTTTTAAGTACTTCAAGAGTGTATTTATTAAGCATTTCAAATCCTATATCCATATCTTCAATAACATTCTCAAAACAATTTCACAAAAATATCGTTTTTTTCGAGGGTCTAAAGTAGAATACTACCTTCATTAATCAAATTTGTCATAAATTATTAAATAATAAATATTAAATAAGTTAAAAGTAACTGAATATTAGCAGAATTCTCAACAACAAATAAACTACCAACTAAATAACTGCAACGTTATCAATCACAAGAAATATGGACTAGCAATAATATTAATAATAGAAATAAATAAATAAATAAATAAATACTAACGAATACATAAGTGACTAACGAGTCATCATAAAATTACTGAATTTTATGATTAGATCTCATATCCAAGTTATATTATAATAGACCACTACGTAATAGATTATTATATAATTTATATTATTATAAATTTTTGCATCATTATATAATTTGAAACACATAATTGTAACAGTTAATATTTATGAATTCTATACACAATCAAAAAAAAGCGAGAGAGATATATATGAATAGTGGAAGATTATTTCTAACTATGGAACGGACATCTTTGCTAAGATTGCACTTATTAATGAACAACTACACATAGTCAGCCTATGTAAATGTGGCAACTAATAACATATAGGTAAATTGACAAGTGTACCAAACCTGAAAACATGACATACAAAGTAAACATATAATATCTCATATAGAATATAATGTTGTATAATACACATATTATCTTATGATATGACAGACACAAACATAACAATTATAAATAATACAATATATGGTATATACTATATATATATATATATATCATATAATAACCTCATATACATAACATCATCTATTATGAAGTGTGAACTGTATACGCGCTTTTAATATAAAACAAGTACAACGGGGCATACACTAATAAAAGGAATACCAACAACTTTATTAATTATTACAATAAATTATAATTAATAATTATGATTATAACCAAAATAATCTGAATTAATAACAACAACAATACATCATAGAAGCAGCATAGCTAAATAATATTAACATAAATAAAATAAACCATAATATTAATTAATATAAATAACATATTACTATAAATTATTTATAAATAATATATTATAAGTAATATATTAAAAATATATAAAGAATATAAATAATATATTATAAGATATAAATAAATAATATCATAAACAAGGATAACATACGTTATAACATATTATAACGATATGAAATATTACTTTTTACATAATACTGTCGAACGTCCGACCACGTGTAAATATGGTCAACGCGCATCGTATTGTGCCGACACATGGCGAATTGTAGGTACTCGTTCGTTTAAGGCGTAGGTATGATTTATAGAATAAGGCAGATCTATCCGAAGTCTAGATAGTGCCCGGCTCCCCGACCCTTTTTCGATCGCACTTGGGATACGAGGCAGTTAAGGCGGAAAATAGCGGTAGTCTCTGTTGATCAGCGGCGTGTAGTAGTTAGATTTTATTATTATAATTTTGTAAATGATTTCGATTAATAATATTTATTAGTTTATTGTGCGATGCCGATTAAGATTGTAAAGTGTGTTACCTTTGTATGGCATCGTTGTAACGCATCTGCGGGACAGAGTGCTTAGCTTTGGGGATATTTCATGTTGCGAATCTCCGAGGAAGTTCCTGTGCGGCACGTTATACCCAGTGGCCGTGTTTCGTGTCGAGGGCTGAACCCGTTCCTGAAACGTCAGGGCCGCGACACGGAGTAGGAGGTACTTTGCGGAACGTTCCTCCCCTTTTCGACCTCGCTTGCCTACGAGTGCTACTCGGAGCAACCTTTCATTGCGTTGGAGATCTCCATATTGTAAAGTATTGTTTTTTATCATAAGTGTGATCTATGTATTTTATAAGTCGGCCTTTTTATTTTGATTTTTCCGTAGAGTTTAGGCTTTGTCCTCCAGTCACTGAGTGGAGGTTTTTTATGCCTCGCGGTTTTAAATAAAGATTATTTTAATTTTAACATTATCTTTGAAGTTATTATTTCTCTCACCGAATACGTATTCCTTTTTTTTTATTTTTGAAACTCCAATTTAGCTTTGGTTATTACGTGAACAATTACTGAAATAGCAACATCAATGTTATTAATAATTAATGATAGTTACAGATATAACTGAAGTAAGGTACATTATCAATCTTACACAATAGCGTTATCAAATTTTTCTAGTACAAAGCATACAAGCAAGATCAGTCCAGAGGCATAAAGCCATACTCATGGCATGAATAAACAATTGAAATATTAACGATATAAATAAACAATATTAACAATAAATTCAATGCAAACGAAAAAAATTTATATTCATAAAAAATATAATATTAACAGTAAATATGCACCAGCGTTCGTAAAAATAGCACAAAGATTCTTTTTTATTCCAATAATAACAACAATAAAAATAATCTAAACTAATTATAATAATGACTTGAAGAATATTAAGATTTTAAAGCAGACAATTTTAAATTTAATCAATTCATGTTTCTCTTTATTTATGCAGGAGTAGTGTCATAGGACTAACCACACCTCTGCTGTTAATAAATATTAAAATTATTAATGAATTCACCTAATTATAATTAATTATTATTAACAAAATAATACAATAATATAAATCAATTAAAATATCGGTATAAATAAATGAAGAAGGAGGAAATATATACTCTTTAGAAGCATTTTTTTTTAACAAACAAACAATAGATAACGAACTTCATTCTTTCCCTTGAAGAGAATACCACTGATACAGTTTACAGGAGCCCCTCGAGAGGACGTAGAGGAGTTGTTTTAAAGGCTGAAAGAGACAACGAAGCCTAGGTATTCTTGCAATAGATATTTTTGAAAGTTAATACCGGAATTCTAAGCGGATCAGCACGAATATGGGCTGTGCCCTTTTCAAAGCAGCATTGCACTGTCATTTCGAAGAGCTGCGAGACAGAATGCAAGGTTCGAAAGAACCTATTGGTTCTTATCTTAGAGGGATACGCGTTCTAATCGATAAAATAGCACTGACGCTAAGCGAGTAAAGCAATTCGACAGAAAATACCGAAATCTGCACCCGTCGTATACGGATAAAATCGATAGATAAAATTCTAAATCAATCGACGAACTTCAGTTAATGGGGCAGCAGATCGAGTTAAAGAAAGAACTTACACGGCGTTATAAAGAACCACCACCTGCAGAAGTTTACATGGTAATCACCGCAGCTTGCTCACCATCGAAGTGAAAGAGCAAGCAGGCCCGGCTAGCAGCCATTGAAAACGACAAGTCAATGGTGGCTAAAAAGACGGTGACGATAACAGAACGCTCAGCTTCAACGCCAGCTAGACGGGAAAATCACGGCAAGGCGATGACCGCGAAGAATCAAGGAGGAACCACAATCTAGCATCACAAACACCAGGAGTCCGTCGCCGAGACGAATGGACAAAAGAAGAAACACGCCACCTAGATACCGCGATCCCCCACCGTTACCTCACGCAATAGATACCAATCCCCCTCAGGTCCCAAATAGTTATCACACTATTTCACGTCCCCTAGTCCCTCTCGGTATGGAACCAGTGAGCGTGATTTCTACCACCACGATCAACGGCGTCGACAACAAATGCCCAATCGCGACTATCAATCACCAAGATGCGATGACAACTGGAAGGATAACAAATATCGAGAACAGCGAACGCCCAGGCCATCAACACAACAAGACAACGAGAATGGTCAAAGACACCACAATAGAAAGCAATCATCAAATAGAAGAGGGGATTATAGACGCGATTACGACGGTTACCGTTTGCCACGACTACGCGATCAGAGCGATAAAAACAGATAGCAAGGTGTAGACATGAGGCCTTGTTGAACCTGCAAATAACCAGGACACTGGGCTGATAGGTGCCCGATAGCAAACGCCAGTTTCGTTACAACATTAAGTTGATGGAGAAAGTGTTTGCCGCGCTTATCGACCCAGAAGCGCGTAAATCATACGAGGGCTAGCTTCAGGAAAATTGGTGAGACCAGCAATAATACCGTTGATCTCCTACATGCAACTGCCGAATGGTAAAGTATGCCCAAATGTTGAAGACATCGATCTGCTACTTAACATCGACGACGAGCAGCTTAAAGCACGCTTAAAAGTAGTAAAGAGCCTTTAGTATGACATCATCCTCAGAATGGACATAATACCATCCATAAAAATGACAATTAATTTTGCGGACGCGACATGGCATACGCCGAAACACATAATCAGGCGTTTCGTGACGCAACAGAACGGCCTGCAGGAGACCATCACTGATCACGGATAGCGCTGAACGCCGTAGGCTCGATTGAGTATTGGACCATCTTATATCCTCAGAGGACAAATAGCTTCAGCTGGCATGGATACAGTCGCATCATATAGATACACAGGGGTATCGCCCAATAAAGCAGCGCTTGCGCCGAATTCCTGATCGACTGCTGAAGCAGGCTCACGAGTAGATCGACCGACTACTATCCGAAGGTATCATCGAGCCGTCAGTAAGCTCCTGGAGTAGCTGCTCGGTAATAGTCCCGAAAAAGGATGGAAAAATTCGATTCTACATAGATTACCGGGCAGTCAATGCCATCACCAAGAAAGACACGTATCCCCTGCCACAAATGGATGTTCTCCTGGATAACTTACGAGACGCCCGGTACCTGTCCAAGATTGACTTGAGCCAGGCTTACCATCAAATACCGCTAGATGAGAGTAGCAAAGACGTCACCACCTTCGTGATCCCGCAAAAAGGCGTCTTTCAATACACAAGGCTGCCATATGGACTAACAAACGTCCCGGCCACTTTCGAGAGAGATATGGACCTCGTCTTATCCAGAGTGGCAACCGCATGTTTTCGTCTACATGGACGACATAATTGTCTCGACGAAGATTTTAGAGCCGTACATTCGTGAATTTACAGCGGTACTCACCCGTCTGAATGAGGTCCGGTTACAAATAAATCGAGAGAAATCTGAGTTTTGCTGCCCGGAAGTCAAGCACCTGGACTACATAGTAAACGGTTTGCACATCGACCCAGAGATGATTTGCCCGGTAAGCGAATATCGGAGGCCTAACAACCTGAAGCTATTACGGGCCTTTTTAGGCATAGTCGGGTGGTAAGCTAGATTCATACAAAATCTGGCGAAAATTAAGCTGCCGCCCACTAAACTACTCAAGAAAAAACGTCAAATGGTACTGGGGACAAGCGCAGCAAGAATCTTTCCACAAACTTAAGATCCTACTGACGTAAGCACCATTGTTCACGCGCTCCACCCAAGAAAAGCGATACGTCCTGCAGACTTGGCCAAGCAATTTCGCCTTAGGGGCATTGCTTAGCCGAGAGCATCAAGGCGAGAAACACTCAATCGTCTACGCGAGCAGAACGTTAACAATGGTAGTACACCGTGACCGAGAAGGAGTGCCTAGCCATCTTATGGGCTGTGGAAAAATTCCGCGGGTATTTACACGGTGAAAAATTTACGGTGGTGACGGACTACAGCAATCTCAAGTGTTTGCACAATTTGGAGGACCCCACAGGTCGTCTAGCGAGATGGACCACAGCACTCCAGGCGTATATAATAGTCCATCGGAAGGGAGCTCTACATCATGTACCTGACGCCTTTGTAGACCCCTCTAGACAGCTGAAGTACATACCGCTACTCTTAGTGACATAGAAAAGACCAGATAGTACAATGAAAAAATTAGAGAAATACGCGAACAAAGCGATAAATACCCTGACTAGGCAATCATAGACAACCGACTATACAAACATCACCCTAACGCACTCACAGAGACATTAGGCGACAGTCAAGATGACTAGAAGCTAGTAGTACCGCTACGAGATCGCGAAGGAGTATTTCGTGAGTGCTACAACAGACCAACGTCTGGGCATTTCGGCGCGGGCAAAACGTTAAATAAAGTGAACCAGTGTTACTATTGGCTTAGGATGCGGAGAGATGTACATCAGTACGGTAAGCACTGTCTCGACTGCCAAATTTACAAGGTGTTGCAACGAGGGCCGGGTGGATGGCACAACGGAATAGATAAGAGCCGTGGACCAGCGTTGCGACAGGCATAATGGGGCTCTTAAAAGCGAGTAAAGAACAGTGCAAATACCTCCTTGTATTCCGGGACCTTTTCACGAAATACGTGGAAATACGGCCGCCAAAATAGGCGAACGGCCAAGTGATCGCCAAGACATTGGAAGAGCAAATCATATTCAAGTGGGGTTTCCTGAAGTACCTAATAACGGATAACGGTACAGAATTCGCCAACGAGCTCGATTGAGCCAAGTGACGTACACATCGATTGAAAAACTAGTTAAGGAACTCCGCCAGACCAAGGAGTCGATAGAAGCAATTGAAAAACAGAGGGAACAGAGAAACCTTAATAGGTAGGTAGGGATCTGACCGTTGGAAAAGGAATATATTAGAACTCTATATACACTGGCAAATACATACAACGACATAATATACACTGGCAAAAGATATAATATTTATCTATTCCTACAAGTATACCGGCTCTATACTCCGGTCTGCAAACTAGCATTTAAAAAACCGCAATAAAAACAAACCAGCCTTTACACTGGTCAACAACTCTAGTCTGAAAATACATGGTGCAATAAACAGTGGTTCGGAATGCACTATAAACTGAAGGTTCACAAAAGTCGTAACGAGGTACAAATCTGCACGCAAAAGAAAACATCAGCAACAAGGAATAGTTTTGGAACACAATCGGCCGACAAAGCGAAAGCTCGGTGCGGCCGGGAATGTTTATGTGTAACAAAGCATAACTGAGAGACCTTTGTTTTTTTTTATTTGTAGACGCCGACGCTAAAATACCAACTATTTACGTATACGTTCGTTTGCCGGTGTAAAGTATCCCGCATCTTTGAATATAGCAAGTATGGGGGATGCTGCTAAAATATAGCAATGGTCTTTCAAAATAGGATCAAATGAGCTTTTGACCTAACGGGCTTATTGAATCCGGGAGGTATCGATGCTAGGAGTGGGAAATTGCCGCTTACTTCCTAATTACCACAAACCCGTTGTAAGTGGTTCAGCGATTGTCGACAGTCAAATCGTTGGAAGGTTCTGTATTAAAGGGCGGAGGGCTTGGCTTCATCACCCGGCTAAAAGAAGGAACTATTCTATAAAAATCCCCTAATCTTAAATTATATAGCAGTTGCAATAGGGGATGCATTTGTCCAGAGCAGAAGATGGGAGCAACTACAAGCAAGTTAAAATTTATATACCGCCCGTAATTAAGAACTTTGTCCACCTGACGGGATGATGCTAAGCGACCTCAATATGTGGACGTACGACTAACATGAATAAAACTGAATCAGTAAGAAAGTAGAAGAGGAGAGTAGGGAGAATAGGAGACTAAGAACAAAGTCAAGGCTATCTCCATCTGAGAGAAAGCGATAAATGCTCATGTGGGAAGTCGGACACATCAGAGCACGTAATGTCGGTCTCTCCGAAAGATAACAAAATTAAGATCAGGTTCTAAAGAAAAAAAACCTCTATTGAGGTGCGAACTTTATTGAGCCGAGACAAGTATAAAGCTCTCGAGAAACTAGTCAAAGATCTCCTCCAGACCAAGGAGTCGATAAAAGCGATATAGAATCCTCATAAAGCAGAGATCACGGAGGAACCTGAATAGGTAGGTAGGAAACAACTGGCAGTCTGGAATTTGACGGTAAATATGTACCTTTTTACTTTAATCATATACTGACATAATTTATATATGGAAAGATTTATTTATTATATATTCCTATACAAGTAGACTGGCACTATACACGGGTCTACACATCAGCAAATATGAATCCGCAATAACGAGTAACCAGCCTTTATACTGGTTAGGAACTCTAGTCTGGATTAACAAGATGCAATAAACAGTGGTTCAGAACCCACTAGAGGTAATGAACTGGACGTACACAAAAGTCGCAATGATGTACAGATCTGCAATTAAAAGAAAAGTTTAGCAAAAATAATAAAGCGAAAGCTAGATGCGTCTGAGAATGTTTATGTGTAACAAAGCATGACTCAGTAACCTTTGTTTTTTGTTTGTGCAGACGCAATTGTCGTAGCCTATCAAATGACCAAAAAGATCTGCCCCGTAATCTTCGAGACAAGAGATCTGAACAATGGGAAGATAAATAGAGTCCTTATGTCGGAGTTAAAAAGATATTACCAACCTAATACTCCAAATTCCATTTCAAGTCCCGGCAAGGATAACTGCCATGATGCAAGGCATAGAAAGAGACCGAGGATTGTAGAGGACGATATCAACCGACCAGCCCCGCTAACTAGGTGAGATAAATGTTCCGAGGAACAAAGCTTCCAAACAAGAAAAGCTTGGAGGAAAGCCCAAATAACGTGAAAACAATGCATGTGAAGACGCGTCAAGGGAGCCGCGGAGAAGAGATAGAAGAGGACAGTCCGGAAAGACGTAGAACTACCGGAATAACATCAGGAGAAGAGATAGAAAATGACCGTCCGAAACGACATGAAACTACCACAACACCAACAACAACATAGGAACAAATAAAAGGAAAATATAAAGGCGCAGATAAAGAAGAGAAAAAGATAACTAAAGAAGAAGATATGAAGGCGGAAGAAGATAGAAGAGAAAATAGAAGAAATGATGAAATGAAAAAGAAGAAAGACGAAAGGATAAAGAAATCGATTGGATCTACAATCCATTTCTGCAAAGGTATCAGGATCTTGGTGAAAGGATAAAAGTAGACGTCGAGTCGGATAGCCACGACTCTCGTAGAACGGGACCATTGGAGGTATCTCGCAGGAAGATAGTTCATAGAAATCCGCGAGATGCAATTTCGTATACATCTGGTATACAGTTAAGATCTATTCCCCCCTACCATTCCAGCCTGGACCAAATTTCCGCCAGAAATCCCACCACAAAAGACAGCCCGCACAGGACTCAGTTGCCTCAATAGTCTATGTGAGCACACCAGAGGACGGCGAGGTCCGTTTGTACCACGGCGACCGCTGCACCTTCATGCGGTCGGTTGCAACGAAAAAGACAGGCCGCCGGATGACTCGCCTCAAATCCCAAGGCACTCAGAACACAGAAGTTAGAGAAAGAACTATTGTACCGTTTAAGTACAAAATCGTGGAAAAGAAGAAGCCTCTCATACATCGACTCACAATCCATAACTAGCCACGAAGATCCCCAGTGAAAAAGACTCAACCCCTTTAAGATACCAGCCTCCGAAGATAATTCTGAAACTGCTCCCATAGCGGCTTTAAACGAACCACCCAACAGACCACAGGCGTTGACCCATACCACCAGCTCAGAAAATGCAATACCAGCCCTGACAGCTTTAAAAGTCACGCCGCCCCCCAACTTTATACCTCCATTACGGCCACATCCGTCACCACCAGTACGACTACTACTAGGGCTAGGTAGCGTACCAAACAAAACTAAGGAAGCACCTTTAGTCGGTTGCTGGAACTGTGGAGCGGAGGGCCATCTATTCACCGCATGTTCATACTCTCGAAAGAGACGTTTCTGTTTCAGATGCGGCAGAGCAGGTTGCGATGTACACACGTGTACGACTTGCCTAGAGCGATCGGTCCCTGCCGTATTTTTTTGCGAGGGGGAGGGCAACCGCGGGACGCAGGCGGCGAAGAACCGAAAGACGATACCTCAGGAGTTAGTGAGGGAAGTGGCAGAAAAGAGAGATGTGTCAAATACCCGTAGTTCGCGAAGTAAAAAAAATCACGTATGGGATGACGTACGGAAAACTTAAAAGCTGGTTGGAAGCACCGATAGCCCTTTTATCTTTTTGCGTGCAAAGTAATATCGCGATGGAACAGCGTTGGCGGGCGAGGAAAAAGGCAATAGAAGAGCTAGCCGGGTACTTACCCGTCCCACCAACACTGTACCAGATCCAAATAACTGACACAGTATTCAAGTACCGAAATTGTTTCAGCATCAAACATAGAGCGAAAAAGGAAAAAGCGCAAACCAGCGTAATGTACTCACGAACACAAACCTAGAAATCCCACACCGCGCGAGCAGCGGAGCCGACGAAAGTACAAGAACAAGCCGATACATTAGATATATTAGATTTAAGTTAGCGATATTCATAGGTGGAATAGAATTAGAATAGTTTAATTAAGTCGTAACGATAGATTCAATAGGTTAGTAATTAGTTCAGAATCAATAGTGATGAGTAGTTTAGCCATAAATAATTTCTTTAGAGTTAGCATTGATACATTTATTCATTAGTAGGACTAAGATACAAAAACAAAAAAGTAATATCGATACATAGAGCTTGGATTGATATAGAGTAAAAGACCAGCCGGTGTTAATTAACAATTACTTTTTATTGGCGGTACAAACCACTCTTCGGAGGTAATTTATTTTCCGTATTTTTTGCCGATACGAGTTGCCTGACAGTTACTGTCGCAACTTCTACGCACCATTGGTACGCGACACTGAAAAAAATCGCGACCACCGCTTCCGCACGTCGGTTTTGGGAATGGAAGTTTGTAGCCGTGAATTTGACGGTTTTGTGTAACGCATTCATATAAAATTGCGAGTGTTCGCGGTAGATCACGAATATCACACTCGCGAACCGCGAGAGTGCGCGCACAGCGAAGGAGTAAGAGGAAGAACTAAAAAAGAACGAGCGCGTTTCTTCTTCTCGTTCCGCTAACAGACTTCTTCAATTTACTATTAATTTCTTGCTCATTATAAGCTAATATACAATTCGACGGTCACAATTATTTAACCGTATATCCCCTAGATGGTAAATCTGCAGGATTCAGTTTGCCATTAACATGTCTCCACTGGCGTTTAGTTGATATTCTACGTATTTTCTTAACTCGATTTTCGACGAAGACGCTCCAATTACTTTCTCTATTTATCCATGACAATACTGTATAAGAGTCTGTCCAATAAATAACCTTTACATTTTTAAATGTAATGGATCACAAAATTATTTCTGTGAGTCATGCACCTATAGTTATAGCTAATAACTCTAATAGCGGTATACTTCTGTGAGCACCTTTTTTATTACTCATGTGTTAGCGCGTTTTACTCTGCACAAACTTGACATTATGGTCTGTTTCTCTACAAGCAAAAATAACGGCTGCGTATGCCACCTTACTTGCACCGCAGAACATATGCAAAGTAAAATTTTTATCGGCATACATGACATCCTTATCGGCAAACATGCATCTCGGAATTTTAACCTCTTTTAATTGTTTCAATGCATTTACCCATTTCAAAAATTACGTCGCTATTTCATCATTTACTGTGTGATCCCAATTCAAACGACGCTTCCATGTTTCTTGTAACAAAATTCTCGGCTTCATAGTCGCCGGGCAGACGAATATTTTTCTTTCAGTTATAATACTTAAATTCTCGGTATCTAAATTAGCTACATTAATAAACAAGGCATCTTCTCTTTTATTCCAATTAATACCTAACACGGATGAACATTCGTTAACGTTATTATCAAAAGTATTCTCCCATCCCCGAAGATTAAACCCAGCCAAGCTCATTGTTGTTTGTGCATTGTGTCTACACACAATCACTTCGATTTCGTATTTAAAGCTGGTAATGCAATTATCGCCGTAAAAACAGTTCTTCAATTTCAAAATATTTTCGATTTTATAGTTTACTATTTCTAATTTTGTTATCTCCATATTTAACAGTTTACTGAGGCGAAAATCAATTATCGCGCTGAAAATAAATGGACTGCTGCAAACATCAAATACTACCCTACAGAGACTATATATAATCAAATTACCACGTTTATCATACCAAAATAAACGCAAAAACATCGCAATCACATGGATGAATTTCGATCTGTAAAAACGCTTTTATCATATCGGCTACTATACCTATTTTACGTTTGTTAAAGCTAAGTAGAATCATTTTACTAATTCCATTAGATTTGGTCCGTTATGAAGACGATCATGGAGCGACTGTGTTTCAGTTTCTTTTCCAGAGGCATCGAACACAGGCTTAATTATCGTAATAGAATTCTCTTTAAACACAGGTCTATTCGCTAGGTAGTGACCCTTGCTCTATTGTTCACCCTCCGCAGACACTCGTCGATAATGCCCGATGAAGCCCATTCTTGAAATACAGTATTGTATTTTGTATACTTACCGGCTGTTCATAATTTCTTCACTTAATTTAACTTAAAACTTTAACTTCGTTGCCTGAAATATTTTCAAGGCGATCTATTGATTGTCGGGCAACGATTTATGATCTTCTAACAAATGCATTTCGTATCGACCATTGCTCCGCTGACTGACTGTCACTAAAGGCATATTTTGCATTTCTTTGTCGCGTCCAATCTTTGTCTGTACTTCAAATTTCGACCATTAATGTCTATCCTAAGGACGTCTGAATTGCTATCAGTCCATTTTTTATAAAACATGTTGATAGCCTGTTAATAATTTCCGCATATGGTCAGCACCTTTTAAAATGTCAATAGTATCACTGTAACTATTCAAATCTGTCAAATGAATATTTAACTCGTTCAACTCTTTAATCCATGAGCCATTAGTAATTGTCGGGACGCTGTCGCATATAACAGATTATTCATACAATATCAGATCAACCGAATGAGTGCAATCTAAACTATTGACGCCGTACTTGAATTTTTTTATCCTTTATAGCTTCCGATCGTTCTCCTCCGAAAAGCAAATGTTGTATTTCTTGCTCTGCAATCGGTCGATACTGAATTTGTTTGGCGACACCCTTTGTTATATATGATCGCTGTCAGACAGTATCTTAATATAGTTCGCTACACAATCTAATTTTTAATGTTTGCATAAAAACCTTTGTGTTACTATTTCCACTTCCGTCTGCAGTAACGTTTTTTTCTACTTGATTATTTTTATTTATGTGTGTAACTTGATCACTTTCTTTATCACGACATATTAGGTTGTCAAATATCTGCCTTCCGCCTTTTTGTCTTATAAATTTCGCGACTGTGCACAAAGCGCTACAGAGCTCGTATCTGGCAATACTACAAATCATTTGAAAGATCTTGACATAACGTACAAAATGACGCTATGCATGATTAGTTTGGATATTTCGTTCAAAAGTTATAGACGTGTAAACATGGAGTTCACTAATGCCGAAATTCACGCTGTTTTAAAATTTTTCCTTCGTCAAAAGCAAATCCGCTACAAAAACGTTTCGTGAGATTAATGGTGTTTGGGAGATGGCATGCCATCACTTCAAATCGCAGAGGAATGGTTTCGACGATTCAGAGCCGGTAAAAACGACACCATGGATAAGCTAACCGGCGGAAGACCTGCGACGACGAATACCGATCAAATCATGGAATTTATCGAGTTAGACCGTCATCCTTCATCTCGTGACATCGCCCAGGAGATGAGAGTTAGTCACCAAACCATTTTAAACCATCTGCAGAATGCTGGATACAAAAAAAAGCTTGATGTTTGGGTGCCGCATGATTTGACGCAAAAAAAACCTTCTGGGCCGAAACAACGCCTGCGATGTCCTGCTGAAACGGAACGAACTCGACCCATTTTTGAAGAATGATGACTGGCGACGAAAAATGGATCACATACGACAAGCACATATCAAGCGCAAATGATCGTGGTCCAAGGCCGGTGGACCGTCCCAAACAGTGGCCAAGCCGGGATTGGCGACCAGGAATTTTTTGCTGTATATTTTGTGGGTTTGGAAGGGAATCATCCACTATGAACTGCTCCTGTATGGCCAGATGCGAGGGGGGTATTATGAAGTTGCCGTCTAGATGGAAACAGATTATCGAACAAATCAACGCATATTTGAAGTAAATCCGACCACTGTAACACTTTTTATAAAGCATTTAATGAAGAGTAAAAAAGCGAAAGGGAGATATTTGAGAACCTAATATTAATTCTATATGTCTCCGCTTACATTTTGTAAATTTTTGTTTTAGCGGCAGAACTTAGGACTATGTCCAATTTTGAGACATTTATAACAGGCATTTTTTTCTTTTAGCACATTGTATCTTCTCCTGAATGTTTAAACTATGAGGCTTTTCGCATTCCGCACTATTGTGATTCTTAAAGTCACAAAATATGCAAAATAATTATCTCACTTTCGTGACTAGCAAATCTTGCGCACTCGGCATATATTTAGAATCATTACGTGTCTTCTCCTTCTTGAATTCTTCTGCAGAATTATCTTCTTTTAAATTGCAGCCTATAATGACCATTGATATGTTTACCTCATTGTGTACTCCAAGGCCTAGAAACTTAATAAGCTGTTCTAATTTTGCTGCTTGGTTTCATAGCCTTCTCTAACACCAATTCGAGTAATTCGCGCACAAATATTACAATCTGAAGTTGCTTCCGTTCGAATCTATTTTTCAAAGCCTTTACTGCTTTATTATAATTATTACCTGTGGGCGGATATCTCTTGACCAGCTCAGCCGCTCTCGAATGGGGTTACATTGCTTGCACGCGGTAATAAAGTTTGTCTTCCTTAGCAAGTGAAGTATTTTTATCAATTTTCTTAAAAAGACTCGAAAAATGAAACCGTTGGCGAATGTTGCCGCTGAATCGCATAAGACCATGTTTTGTCAATTTATTAGTTCTTTTTGCTTCACTTGCCACTATAACAGTTGCTCCGGCATCACTATTGTTTTCTACTGTTGTACGCTCATGATACATTTCTTGAGCTTTCAGAAACATTTTATTATTGTTATCGATCATCCTGTTCCTTATCGAACAGCTCTTGTTACACACCTTCTTATGCTCGTGCATAAAATCATTGAGTTTTTCTAAGAATGTCGATTATATTTCGAATTTCTCCTGTAGAAATTTATAGGCAATGTTAAAATCCGTGATATTAACATCATCCTGATTAATCATAGCCTCGTATGCATGCAAAGCCTTCGTAAGTGCTTGGCGGCCCGTTGAAGGTCACTTTTTGCACTTCTCAATACTTGCTCAAATTTCTTTTCACAAAATTGTCGCTAAATACTGTGCAGTCCTTTCATGATCGCCAGATGTTAGATTTTCTCGCAAATTTAAGGAAATTGGAGTGCTTTAACGATCGAAGTAAAAATGATTTTAGGCGTTAGAAATTTTACTAATGTTAAAAAGTTTATTTAAAGAAAAAATACAAGAAATACAATGAAATTATATTCTAAGCACCTACCAGGATTCGAAATCTTCTGACAATTTTTCCGTCCTCTGAGAGATCAGTGGTCTCCGGGAACAGTTCACCCCTCTCTTCTTTTTTACAATCAACATACCTAAAAATTCTGTGTTGGAACATTTAAAGTAAGAAGAAGCCTTGGTGATTAAGTTTTCTTACTACGATTCCAAACAGATTTTGCTAAATTGTGCGAGAGGACTGCTTAAACATAACAAGAGACGAAGTTAGTTTTCGATTTCGCTTAACAGAAAATGGGCATTTATGATAGAAAATGGATACATAATAGATTAATCAAAATATTTTCCGTCATTTACTACTACTTTTTCCCATCATTCTGGCAATATGGTGATACCGTGGCAAAAGTACAATGGCGGTTTCGAGGCGATCCAAACATCTAAAAAATTCTTGCACTGCTTCAAAATGTCGGATTTCATATCAACGAGGTCGTGCTGCATCGATCTGAATAGGTGGTAATTAGAAGGGGCTATCTCTAGCGAATATGCTGGGTGTGTAAACACTTCCCATGTGAGCTCCAACAGGGTATTTTTGACAGTTTTCGCAACGTGTGACCGAGCGTTGTCATGCAAGAGAATGACTTTGCACCCATTACTCGCGATTGCTGATCAATGTTCAATCAATTTCTGTTAAAATCATTCAGTTAGCATTTGTATACGTTGACAGTGACGGTTTCATTCGGTTTTAGCAGTTCTTAGTACAACATACTCTGTTGGTCCCATCAAATGTACAGCAATACCTTTTGCTGTGGATGTTCCGTCTTGGTGTCGATGTGGACGGTTGGTCTGGGTCCACCATGACTTTATACTTAGCATTGTCATAGTATATCCACTTTTTATCACCAGTTACAATACGTCACAGAAAACTCTTTTTATGGCCTGGCAAGCAAAGACAGTGCAATTGTATTGATTCATAATGACACTTTCGATCAAATCGTGTGGCATCCATTCTCCTTCTTTTGAATCTTTCCCATCTCATGTAAACATTTGCCAACTGATCAGTCACTGACTCCTGACTTTTTGTATTTGAGTTCTTTCTACATTTGAGCTGAGTTTTCGTCCAATAATGCTCGGAATTCACTATCTTCAAACTTTTTCGGTTGTCCATAACGTTTTTTGTCATCAAAAATTAATCAGTGGTTTCGGCATTTCAAAGACGACAGGTAATATCTGAATGACGACGAACGTTCGGGTCAGCCGAGAGAAACGATAAACGCAAAGAACATCGAGAAAGTACGTCAATTCAAAATCGTCAATGAGTCGAAATTGTCGGTGCGTTACATTAATGTGGAATTAAATTTATTAACAGCATCGATTCATCATATTTTGACTGAGCATTTCGGCCTTTCAAAAGCTTGTTCCCCAGAAAATGACTGAGAATTAAAGTGCGCTTCGAATTCAACATTCGAAAGAGATCATTAAAAAAGTCAAAAGGGGCAAAACTATTTTTATTCTATGATAACTGGTGACAAGATTTGGTTTTTTCAATATGACCTCGAAAGCAAATGTCAAAGTGCAAAAGTCGCGCTTGGAAAAAATTACACACTGTATTCAGGTGATATGGCACTTTGTGACTTATTTGATAAATTACATTTGACGATGAAAGGAAAACGTTACAGGGACGTGAAGGACCGAAAGATAAAGACCACCATTTTGAAAATTATTCCGATTAACGGCATAATAAACTTATTTGAAGTGCTGTTCGAACACGCTAAAATTTGTATTCAAACGGAAGGAAACTGTTTTGAATCAAATGAAGGAATTTTGCAAAAATAATTTATTGTTGTCTTTGTTTCTGAAAATTTTGGAAATGTTTGAAACAAACCTTGTATTATCCAGAAAATGTCTGATGTCTCAAAACTGTACTATGGACCAGCTGTTGGTAATGTAGAAGGTACTGAGACAAATATCACTTACTGAAACTCATATTCTAGTTGCTATGTCATAGACGAAATAAATAAATGATAACTAATTTTTAACTGACACGATAATCAGCCAGATTGGACTCCAACCCAACAAGGGTCCAGCAGAGTGGTGGATGAAGTGCACGGCAACATATGTAACGCAACTATAATAGATTCATTTACATTCCACCACTGAATGCAATTCGATATTCCACAGCGAGCTCCAAGTCGTTCCATCCTATACAACACTTCAGGTGTTCGCAGCGTTGGAAGGGGGAGCGGACAACCATTGAAGTAAAATTAAACCTCTAGAGTGGTCATTGGAAATCAAAATGATGTAAGCAACGCATCATTTCGGCAAAACCTTATGATAAAAGCGGTTAATTCCGCAGATGAAATTTTTCTTTCAATGCTGATAGTATACAAATTATAGAAATATTCTTAGACCAATTTGAAGAGCTGCGAGGTATGTCCAATCTAACAGAAGAGCGACTTCGCCATGCAGCATCAGAACTGTTTAAAGATACAGTCGGTTATTGGGTAATCGAACCGCTCGAACCGTGAATATCATGGAATCAACCACAGCTCGAGCGAAATTGCGGAGCAGGTTTTTTCAGATTCCGAGAAGACGGAGCAGCTTGCTGAGAAAGGTCCATTAAGTAACGAATATTCTGTAGAACTCAACCCGGGCCCAATTGCAGTAAGACAAGAATCCCGTTGATGGATTCTTGTATCCTCGGAAAATTCATTATCAGAGGAGTATATAATACAGAAGCGTCACGTACGATAATAGATAACGTCAGTTTGCAACTGGTATCAGCGTGTGGACGAGAATTCCATCCCGTCTCAAGCGTGGAGGCTAGAGGTTGAGGGAATTATCCTCTGTACCTAACGGATCATGTTACATTACCGTTCAATTTGGCGGAAATTACATGCGACGTATTAGTTGCAGTAATTCCTTTGTTATAAGTCGACTGTTGCGTCAGAGTCAACTTCGTATGAGTTTTTTGCACAGTTCATAACATAGGTGATAATACGCTGTGTGTTTTTTTAAAAATAATTAGAACCATTGTAATTGAAAGAAAAAAACTTTCAAATTCTTATTTTACATTACAACTTCTGAATCGAAAATGAATTTATACATAGTTCTTATGTTTTACCATCTTTATGAAACTAATATAAAATTAAGATGAATTATTAAGCACACTTTAGTACTAAATAACAGTTGATTAAAATTTAAAACTGTTTAGAAAAATGAAGTTGAAGTTTAAATATTATTATGAATTTCACCATTATAATTATTTGTTAGTTGTAATGAAATATGAAGTTAAATAATTATTTTTTTAAATGTTTGTTATATTCCAGAGAGAGAGAGAGCGCGAATGAGTCAGATCAATGCAAGTATAAATTAAGTTGGAGCGTAAGCGGGACAGATATGAACACGTAAGAAACGAATCTTACGCGAAAAAATATGTACCTTCTACGGCGAAATCGAATGAGTCCAGACGTTGGAAGGAAAAGAATAACGAGAATTGTTTGAGTAATAGATGGGCTACTGTCCACGAATGAGGGCAAAAAGATCTGAGCCATCGAACTGGGCGGATAAGCTAGTAAGGTAGGGCGATAGCGCCGTAGATTGTATTATTCGAGACGAGTGGCGCCGAGTCGCTTAAGCACAAACGACGCCATAGGTTATTGTAAAGACGAAAAATGTAGTAATTATTTTTTTGTATAACCAACGACCGCGCCGCATTCCATGAAATTAATAATTTGATACTACGTAATCGTACACGTGCTAACGTGCGTAGAGTTTCTAATTCTGTACATAGCATGAAAATAAATAGTTTCATTCAGATGTTCAATATATTTACTGTGTATTTAAATTTAAAATTTGTATTTAATACAAAAATTTAAAATTATATTTATGCCGACTGTTTGGAATGAAATTAATAAATACTTTATTGATCTTATAGCCAATATACTATAATATAATAAAGTATACAGACCGATAAAAGTATTTATTAATTTGTATTTACTTAACTGTTACCTCTCATAATTTGGGTAAATTCATGTAGGTGTAAGTTAAGACTTTATTATGTGCTTTAATTTCTGTTGACATCATAATAATAGGTTATAATAATAAGTCATAATAATTCTGTTGACATCATAATATCGATAAAATTATTTCCACTTTCTGTAAATTAATTATCTAATAAGTTTTATTACATTTTCATATATGTTTTAATTAATGGTTATTTAAATTATAGTGTCATACAATACACTAAAGAATATAATTACCTAATACTGCAACACTGAAAAAAACATTACACATTCAAATTAATCAATTTCGTAAATTCAAATAAATACGAATCCCACAAATATTTATTCAAATGTTATGTTTTAAATTGATTTAAATATTTATTTCTTTCAAATAAAAACATACATATTTAAATGAAGAAATATTTTTTGATTTATAATAAGCAATGGTCTTAAAATTAGTTATTAGAGTTATTTTCATAGAAAAAATATATTTATTACATTGCACTAAATCCGTTATTGGCAAATAATGAATCTTCCTTGAATTGTAATAAATGAAACGACATACATACGAAAAAAAAATTAATTAAATAGACATTCAAAAATACTATATTATATACGTATGTATATATATATATATATATATATATATATATATATATATATATATATATATATATACTTAATTCAAGAAGTATATTCAGTTTTTTAAAAATCATTTATTTGAAACAGTTAATTAGTTTTATCAAAAGATGATAAATTTATGATAATATTTATTTGAGTATATTAATAACTATTTATTTTATTTTATTAAATGAAAAACAACATTTTGAACATTAAATTTAAATATATAAATAGTAAAAAATACTAAATAAAAGATGGGTATTTAAAAAATAAGTTTCGATCTGTTTGGAAAAATATACAACATTTGCGCTCGGTGTAAAATCTAGAGCGTAAGGTAGCTGGTTGGGAATTACCCATCTGAATTTCTGAAGTAAGTTTTATTTTTTAGTAGAATCCAAAGGTGTTTCCATTTAATTAGTATTCCTGATTTTCTCTAACACTTCAAAATATCTATCTGTATTTATTATAGTACTTGGCTCAAGAAAATCGACCAATAAAATACTTAAATCGTGACAAAATCTATATATATATATATATGGTGTCCCACATATATCTGTTCATATTAGCGGCATTGTATCGAGAACCAAAAGTTGACGTAGCTACCAGGTATGAGAGAATTAGTCAATAATGTAGGAAGGATAGAAGGTTTGAAATAATAAACTCAATTTTTTATAAAAAAAACGAAGTGTGTCACTCTGGTCGATGTACAGTAATTGCTCACTCTCTTCTTCACTACGGGGTAGTGATGAAGAGAATCTGACCGTCCCGTATGCTTAGCTGCGTGACTAAGACACCGGCCAGTTTTTCGCAAATAAGGAAGAGAGAGAGAGAGAGAGAAAGAGAGAGGGAGAGTTCGTCTGTCCCATGCACCTGGACCAACCCAGCTCCGGGCCTGGGGGATCAGGCCTTGTTGAACTATGTCTGCAGGCGGAGCGAGACGCGTTTGAGGAGCGGAGAGAGTGTCGCTTCTTTAGCCTCGTACTTTTGTGCGCCGGGATTTAGATCAATTGTTTATAGTTTTTGCAGTACGGGCCAATGTCCGTGAGCCAATCTGAGCTCAAGAAGCGGGTTATCGCCCGTCAACGAGGACGAAGGAGGTCAAACGAAGGGAAACGAAGTGAAGTCGAGCAAACACAGCCTAGTCCAGTAGTTCTTATTTTTCCTATCCATTGTCAACACTCGCTTAATTGCTTCGATATACGGAAGCATGGACGAAGCGATCGCTTCGCGTTTTCTGAATAAAAATTAATAATCTTAATTAATTAATAAAGATTAATAATCTTCCTTCGTTTACAACGCTCCCTTTCCATATTTTTTGTCAAGCTACCCTTTTTTATCATAGCTCACTTCACTGCATTAGAAAAAATAAAGAAAAGGTTGATGTTTACTCTCGGCTTATGAGAAAATTGGTATAGTTGCTGGAGCAGACTGGCCGCGAGCGCACGCTTGTGTTTTGTAAATATAAATGTGCAACTACATTTTGGAATCTTTCAAGGATTGAAATATAGAGATTTGATAATCACATTCAGAAGTTGTAAAAATACTGATTGCAAAGAAATTTAATTGATAAAAATGGACTGGGCTGTTACAAAAAAGTGTATCTTGACAAAAAATATGGGAAGAGGCCGTTGTAGACGAAGAAATTTAATCTATATTCACAAGAGATACACGAGCCTTGACAAAGGACAGAAAAAATAACAACCACTAGTTTTTGCCGTATTTGTTCCACTTCGCCTCATTACCCTTCGTTGGACCTCCGTCTTCATCGCTCACAGGCGATGAGCCACTACTTGAGCCCTCATTTGCTTACAGATATTGGCTGTACTACAACATCTTTTAAAAATGGACCTACATGAATATTAATATTTACACATAGCTTTCATACTCGGTACCATGCCACTAATATGAGCAGTTATATTTGTAACAACCTATATATTAGGAGGCGAACTTAGCCTCCGTCGTTCACATTTAGATGTCGATATAAGTAGTATGAAAAAACAGATGTGTCGGATCTAGTACTTATTTTTCAGTTTTGGCATTTACCAATAAAATTCAATTAATAGGTGCTATCATTTATGTAAGCATTATAATTTTATGATCAGTGAAAAATGAATCGTGATAAATCATTTTTTCGCCGTGTTGCACTATTTTGATTTGAAAAAAATTGTAGCAGAAAATTATCGATTGCTTCAAGAATGTTATTGCGAACAAGCTCTATCGCTTACGCACTGTCTTAGCTTGCCTGGCAAAAAATGAAGAGTTTTGTGTAACGTATTATAACTGGTGATGAAAAGTGATTCTGCTATGACAATCGTAAGCGCAAAAAGTCATGAGTGATCTCAGACCAACCGTCCACATCAACAACAAAGAGGACAAATGAAACTCTCACTGCCGAGGTATACAAATGCTAACTAAAAGATTTGCAACAGAAATTGATCGAACATAGATCAGCAATCCCGAGTAATGGGTGCAAAGTCATTCTCTTGCATGACAACGCTCGGACACATATTTCGAAAGCCGTCAAAAATACCCTGTTGGAGCTCAAATGGAAAGTGTTGCGGCACTCATTGTACTCGCCAGCATCTACTCGTTGATAGGCAATTCCGACATCATCAAGAAGTACAAGAATTTGCGGATGATTTGATCGCCTCCAAACCGCCGTCGTTCGTTCGCCACGGTTTCGCCAAATTGCAAGAGTATTGTGAAAAAGTAGTAGAAAATGGCAGAAAATATTTTGATTAAGCTAATGTATATCCACTTTCCATCATAAATATCCTTTTTCCGTCAAAAAAGTCAGAAACTCAGTCCGCCTCGTAATATATATATATATATATATATATAGTATTTTCGAATATCTATTTATTTAATTTTATTTTTACATTGATTTAATGTAATGTACTAAATATATTTTTTGTGTTCAAAAAAAATTTCTTGGTTTTAAAAACATAGTTTACTTAAAATTACATCATATTCATTTGTTTCAAATATGTATATTTTTATTTCAAATAAATAAAATTTAAATAAATATTTGTTGGATTGAAATAAATAAAGTTTTAATAAAAATAATTTTCCTAAATTGACAAAATTTTTTTTAGTGTGCTAGTACAATGCAAATTATATTTTTTAATAAATTGTATGATAATATAATATAAGTAGGAATCAAATAAAACTTGCGACGTTGGTGCTTACTTACCGTGACGATAAATTTCCTCTCACCGTCGTCTCATTTAAAGAAAGTCTTCACTTCTCCTCGGACGAGGTATATGAGAATAAGGAACTTGGGGAAAAGACCTTCAGTTCAGATTTTCAGAACGGGAAAAAGGGTGTGTGTACGGCAAAGAAAAAAAGAAAGAAATACTGGTTTTAAAATATACCAATAAATCACAATTTTATTTCCGAATGTAGTCCGTTCCCATACAGCTCTTTTCGCTGACTCTAATTTTATATATCTATACATGTCACCCTATAATCAAGCCAATTTATATATATACAATACGATAAGAAATTTAATTACTATTTCCGGCACAACATTTATCAGAACGTCGCCAAGATGGCCGCCTCTTCGCCGTCTCGCCACCGCCCCCTTTTGCACAAATCCCACGCAGCGCTCCCCTCCCTACCGTCGTGTCGCTCCCAATTTCGCCCGGTCACGTAAGCCCGGAGTGGCGTGCCTAGCCTGCGAAGCCCGCTGATGTTCTCACGGAACTTGTCCTTTTTCTAAATACCCACACGCATAGGAACGATAGCGTTCGTTTCTCAGACCCTCCTGCCTCACACGCAATACAAGCTTTAAATATAACAATAAGAAGGCCGCAGTCCACTCCACGCTGTAGACGCTGCTGCTGGTCGGGTTTGCGCATAAGGGAGTCCCCTCGAGCACGATTTGTCCCTTCTTCTTCTGCTGCCCCCCCTCTCTCTCTCTCTCTCTCTCTCTCTCTCTCTCTATACGTTGTAACGTTCCTATCCCCTTCGGGATAGCCTACGCGGTATCTTCCCAGGGTAGTTTGAGAGGAGAGTTTTTCAGGATCGGGCGGCGGTTTCAGGAAAATAATTTTACAAGAACACAGTATAAATTTTTTATAACAAAAATTTATTTATTTATTTGTGAAAAATAAACCAGTTCCTCTATCTACAGGATTCTGTAAGAAATAAATATAAACACAAAAATAATTAATAACAGTAATTTACCGCTAGATCTATATTTTTATTTAAGCTAATTTTGCGCTATTTTCCGCAATGTCTCTAATATTCAGCGCTAATTACCGCACGAATACCCGGTGTTATTTTCCACGCGGGGAACTAATAAACCGAGACAGGTTGATTTTAAATGGAATAAAAAATAAGGAAAACTTAACTTCGCTGGTCTTTTGAGGAGCGCCTCGCAACCAGGATCACGTTTACTTAGGAAAGGTAAAATTATTAACAGTCTGTCTTTTGAGGAGCGCCTCGCAACAGAGATCAAGTTAATAATTTCGGAGAGGAATTTTAAAAGTCAGGATTAAATTGAGCTCTGGAAAGATTCTAGCTCCGGGAGGAGTTCGTGTGAAACAACTTCGGGGCAGTTGGTTCACCGGGCGAACTGTCGATTTTGCCTTTTGGAGGCTCTTTTATAATAAAATAATCGGATAATTCCGTCGCCGCTCGTTTAATTTCCGACGAGGCGCCGAATTATAATAATTATATTAACAATAATAATAATTACAATAATAATAATAATAATCAATAATAATTATAATAATTATTGCTTTATATTTTGTTATTATTTGCAGCCGGTGTGCTGCGCACAGTAATAATATACATGTGTACAAGTTTAAACATTTATATACATATATTTATATATCATGCGTACATTAAGTCGTTTGTATTAATTAATTTAATTAAATACAGCGAGTGCATTCGTTTTCGGACACCCGTTGTATATTCTGGAATTCGCGCGTTCGCTACATTCGTTGCGGCTCAGGCTGTTTCGTGAGAGCGTGCAGTAGTGTGCGTGCGGCACGTATTAGAGGGGATAGCGGCCGCCGGTCTAATACATTGAACGCGCTCTCTCTTGCCGCGCGCAGTGTATCCCCTCTACGGCATACTCTGTACTTAACTTAGTGGTAGAGAGAGAGAGACGAGATATCGCGTTCTCTCTCTACTTGTTCGAGTTTCGGCAGTTGCGACGACTACCTTCTCCAGTAGTCGTCGCGACCTTTGCCCGGTTTTCGGTATTTATTCTGTGTATACGCGAGTTTTAATTTTATAATTGTAGAAATAATATATTTAATATATTATTTCTAATAATATTCGATATTTTTTCTTGTGGCGTTTATACATCTAAGTCCGTGTATGTATGTAAAATACATCGACCAAATTAGATGTAACACCATCTTAAGTATTTAAATTTTAATGCGTATAATAAATTCTCTGTTCGAAATGAATTTGCGCGGTCATGTTTTTGGCCGTCGCAACCTCTCACTTTCCTCTCTTTCTCTCTTATCCTCTATTTTCTCCACAGTACTCCTCTAACTCACCCATGCACTTCTCCGCGAAAACAAAACTTTACCCTCACGCACTCAAGGTAATCTAAAAGCAATTTCGAACAAAACGATAGTGCACCAATGGCGGCTACTATTACTCTGCACTTCAAGGGAGAGACGGCGTTCAGTAGGGGGGACGCCGAAAGAATAGATGCAATAAAAGGGATTAACTGGTGTCGAAATTCTTGAAGCGCGTATAGATTTTTATGTCTTTTTGTGTAAGTGTGTATGTATGTATTTATATACATACACGTATTTTCTTAAAATTTTAAATTTGCTGCGTGGCGATGATCGAGGCTACGAAAAGGTATACCTGGGTATACACACTTAAAGAATTTCTTCGTCGACACCAGTGAATCCCATTTACTACACCCCGCTGCCAAATTTTTAAGAAAATAGATGTGTATATATATATATATATATATATATATATATATATACGTATTTTTTTAAAATTTTGAGTTTAAAACTTGATAATAAGATTGCGTTAATCTTAATAATAACACTAATTTGATATAAAAAATTATACTTCCTGTAAATTATTTATATAATAGCATTCATTAAATTTTTATATAATAAATTTTATTTCATTGCTATTTACATTATATCATGCATTCATTAAAATTAATTCAATAGTTATTATAATAGAACAAATATTTATTTAAAATTATGTTCAAAACTGCAACATACATATTTAACACGAATGAATATGTTATAATTTAGAGTAAACCACATATTTGAAACAAACAATTAAGTTTATTTGAATAGCGAACATATATATATATTACACTACACTAAATAAATTATTGAAAAATAATAAATATTTCTTGAATTTTACTAAACGGAACTACATATACGTAAAAAATAAAGTTAAATAAATAAATATTTGAAAAACTATATATATACTCAAATTTAACAAATATATTCAATTTTTGGAAAAGATATTCAATATGAACAATTTAATAGCTTTATTAAAAGGTGAAGTATATTTATTTGAGTATATCCAACGAGTTGTTAAAAACTAATACACATTTATTCGATTTTATTAAACGAAGCACAAAGATTTTAATATTAAATTTAAAGGAATAAATCATTTAATAACACTATTTCTATCTTATATGTAAATAATTTTTTCAAAAATAGAAAATAAATTTTTTGATTTATATATATATTTTGTAGTTTTTACTATTTATTTATTACATTTAATATTTAAATCTATGTGCTTTGTTAAATAAATTTAAATAAATATTTATTAGATTTTACAACTGGCAAGGAATAATCAAATAAATCTAATCCACCTTTTGAGAAAACTATTTCATTCTTTTGAGTAAATGGTTTTTTCAAAAATTGAATTTATTTCTTGTATATATATATACTGAAAAAAATCATTTCTAATATCCAGCTTATTTTTTCTTAACAGCAGAACACAAATATTGGGAATTAAATGAATATTTTCTTATTTTGAGAAAATATATCCTCAAACCAATAATTTCGAATTTAAAATCAGGAAAATAAATTCTTGGATTAATTAAATATCTCCTAGATTTTTGTCAACATTTTCTAGAAAATGGGTAGCTGCAATTGGAAATTAAATAAATATTTTCTTATTTAAAGAAACTATTTTCTTGAACCAATAACTGAAGATTTTGAATCAAATAATTTAGTTATTTGATTCAAGCCATCAAAATTAAGTGAATATATACTTCGATTAAGAATTTCAATACTTCGCTCAAGAAACTAAATTCAAAATGAAGAATTCGATTCCTATCTTTAAAACAATAATTACTTGAAATACGTTTTTATTTTTTGGAAACATGAATTCAAGTAGGCTATATGTTTAAAAGAAGTGCATAGTTTCTTGATTCAAAGCATTATTTTCTTGACTTTAAAAATCAAAAGTTTAAATTAAGCGAATAATTTTGAAATAATTTATTACAATTATTTCAAAACTTCGACCTAACCGGGATTCTATCTTCAGACCTTTGGATTCGTAAGCTAATACCTTATTAATTACGGTATCGCAGTACGCTGTGGACAATTATGAAAATCTTATATATCAATTTTAGATCTCTTATAGTTATACATTATGAAATTAATTTATGGTTACCAATGAATAGTATATGCATTTATATATAATTTTTACTTATATTATAACAATTTATATAACGTTTTCATTTTAAAACGTGATTTTCCACACCCAGATAATATTTTCTTAAATTGAATCATAATACGTATACAAAATCGAAAAATAATTAATTTTTGTATTTATATCACAGAAAAAATGGTTCTCATATCAAGTCAATATTTCTGTGTAATTAAAAAAATTAAGTTAAAAAAAATTTTTAAAATATAACATGTATGATATATTTAGAAATTAATTATGCTTTACGAATACACATACTATATACATGATTAGAAGATATTAAAAGAAATTATAAAAGAAATTCCTTATTGAAGAACTTATTCGCTTCAGTTCAAAATTACAGGAGAACCCAGTTCTCATATTACCCAATTGTGTACTATAGTGCACAACTTAAGATTATTATATTGTAAAATTTTCAAACCAATGTCTTGATATAAGGAATTGAGTTCTTGAGAGAAGTTAATTAACAAGCAATCAGTTTCTTGTAATCTAAAAATATTAGATATAATTAGTAAATATTTGCGACGGCCAAAAACATGGCCGCGCAAATTTAATTCGAACAAAGAATCTATTATACACGTTAAATTTAAGATGGTGTTACATCTAATTTGGTGGATGTATTTTACAATACATACACGGATTTAGATGTATAAACATCACAAGAAATAATATCAAGTATCATTAGAAATAATATATTAAATATATTATTTCTACAATTATAAAATTAAAACTCGCGTCTACAACGAATAAACACCGAAAACCGGGCAAAGGTCGCGACGACTACTGGAGAAGGTAGTCGTCGCAACTGCCGAAACTCGAACAAGTAGAGAGAGAACGCGATATCTAATCTCTCTCTCTCTCTCTAGCATTAAGTTAAGTACAGAGTATGCCGTAGAGGGGATACACTGCGCGCGGCAAGAGAGAGCGCGTTCAATGTATTAGACCGGCGGCCGCTATCCCCTCTAATACGTGCCGCACGTACACTACTGCACGCTCTCACGAAACAGCCTGAATGCGTTCGCAACGAATGTAGCGAACGCGCGAATTCCAGAATATACAACGGGTGTCTATAAAACGAATGTAATAGTGAATATAAAACGAATGCACCCGCTGTATTTAATTAAATTAATTAATACAAACGATTTAATATGCACATAATATATAAATTTATGTAAATAAATGTTTAAAACTGTACACATGTATATTATTACTGTGCGCAGCACACCGGCTGCAAATAATAATAACAAAACATATAACAATCATTATTATAATTATTATTGATTATTATTATTATTGTAATTATTATTATTGTTAATATAATTATTATAATTCGGCGCCTCGTACGAAATTAAACGAGCGGCGACGGAATTATCCGATTATTTTATTATAAAAGGGCCTGCAAAAGGCAAAATCGGCAGTTCGCCCGGTGAACCAACTGCCCCGAAGTTGTTTCACACGAACTCCTCCCGGAGCTAAATTCTTTCCAGAGCTCAATTTAATCCTGACTTTTTTCCTCTCCGAAATTATTAACTTGATCTCTGTTGCGAGGCGCTCCTCAAAAGACAGACGGTTAATAATTTACCTTTCCTAAGTAAACGTGATCCTGGTTGCGAGGCGCTCCTCAACAGACCAGCAGTTTACTTATCCTAACTAGATAATTCTCCCCTTAACTCTTGATCCTGGTTGCGAGGCGCTCCTCAAAAGACCAGCGGAGTTAAGTTTTCCTTATTCTTTTATTCCACTTAATATCTACCTGTCTCGGTTCATTAATTCTCCGCGTGGAAAATAACACCGGGTATTCGTGCGGTAATTAGCGCCGAATATTAGAGACATTGCGGAAAATAGCGCAAAATTAGCTTAAATAAAAATATAGATCTAGCGGTAAATTACTATTATTAATTATTTTTTGTGTTTATATTTATTTGTTTCAGAATCCTGTAAATAGAGGAATTGGTCTATTTTTCAGATAAATAAATTAATTTTTGTTATAAAAAAAATTTATACTGTGTTGAAATAAAATTATTCTCCTGAAACCGCCGCCCGATCCTGAAAAACTTCCTCCCCTCTCAAACTACCCTGGGAAGATACCGCGTAGGCTATCCCGAGGGGGATAGGAACGTTACATATTGATTAAATGATAATTAATAAAATTCTCTGCATCCGAATATTCTATAAATATATTCCTATATTTAGATATAAGTGATATTTTATATTTATATTTAATATTTTATATTATATTTAATATTTTCCATTATAAAGTGAAGAGTAGTAAATTTGTTTTTTACAGTAATAAAAGCAAGATTATCATTTTCTTAATTTATGAAACCAATATCTCAATGTAAGAAATTAAGATCTTGAAAGTAGTTATTTATCCAATTAATCATTGAACCAAAAAAAATACTAGATAAATATTAGTAAATATTGATTAAAATGTAGTGAATAAATTTTTGTGACTGTATATTAAATAAATATTTTTTAGATTGTGAAATAAATTACTTCAAATAAGAAAAGCAGCATTTAAAAAGTTCCTCAAGAACTTGTTCGCTTGAATTCAACTGATGTAAGATTGATATTTTACTATATGAGCTAAAAAATAGAAAATTTATTTTTTAGGGTGATAAATAATCTCTAGATTTAAGAAAATAATTTTTTCGTGAAATTCGGCAATAAGAAAAAATATGAGGTAATCTAGGTAAGTAATTTCTTACTTTTTAGCTAATTTCGAGAAATGCATAACTCACTCGGTTTAGTTGGACGGATGTTGTAAAATATCTAGCTAATATCGTTGTAATTGAAGCGAATAAGTTCTTGATGAAGGAATTGTTTAGATTGTGGTTTTCCTATTTTAAGCAACTTCTTTCACAATCTAAGAAAATATTTGTTTTAATTTTAATTTATGAAATAATTCTTTATGCGTTACAAGGCACATAAATATTTACTTCATATTGGCAGATATTTTTTCAGTGATATATAATAATACAACAAATAATTATTTTTCAGCTTCATATACCTAAGAAAATTACATTTAAGAAAATATTATCTAGATTATCTAGATTTGTTTAATATAATATTATATATATATATATATATATATATATATATATATATATATATAATATCAAGAAGTTTTAAAATCATGGTTTATTTTTAAGAATTATTGCAAAGATTTTAAGCAAGCTATACGTTACTGAACTTTTCACCAGCGATCTTTTCTTTTAGTCTTATTTTTGCATTGCTCGCGATTGGTCCACATTTGATCTTAGCAAATATTTTTTTCAGTGCTATAGATTAATACAAAAAAGAATTATCTTTCAGCTTCATATACCTAAGAAAAATACATTTAAGAACATATTATCTAGATGTGGGAAATTAAATATTAAAACCAAAACGATATATAAATTGTTATAATATAAGTATATATTTCTTGGAATGATTGGAGGATTAATAAATAAAATAAAGCAGAGCTAATGTACTGATCTAATAATGCGTCTTTATTATACGTCTATATAACTGTACGGATCTAAAGGGAATACTTGACCGCGAGGCTGCGTGCAGCGGCCGAGCGGCGCATACTCATACATATACACACGCACATATCATGTGCTTAGCCATCACGGACATCAACGCCTTAATTCTATCACTCTCTCTCGTTACAGCATGCGCACTCCTCATTTGCATGAGTTCCAGGCACACATCTTTATTTACTTTTCACACAAGTTACATTCATACCTTATTAATTCAATTACAATTACATGATAAAAATAAACAATAATAACTACAAAATAATATTAAAAATTTAATATTAAAAATCTTTAAAAAAAAACTTTAATATTAAAAATCCAAAACGGAGACGCGTATTTCCCTGACAGAACTCTTTGAACTTGGCTCTAGTATATCTATTTTCTCTTTATTTAGATAGATTTCGAGTCCCTGATATACAAACTTCCTAAGTGATATTAAATTTTAGATAAGTTACGTGCATACAAAACGTTATTTAAGTTGAAGATTCTACCGTCTTTAGCTACTATTTCTATATCGCCTCTTCCATCTACAATTAAATCCGCGTTCTTATTCGCGCATTTAACCATGCTTTTAAAATGTAGATTTAAACTATTAAAACTTGATTGGCTATTACATAAATGCTCTGTGGCTCCAGAGTCAGTTATAAATTTGAGTACATTATTTTTGCGAATGTTACGCAAGTCACTTCTTTCAAAAGAATTAAAATATGAATATATAATATTCTTACCGTTTTGTTGCTGTTCTTCATGAATAGTTGACAAACTGAAGGGATTCTTTAGAATCCCTTCCTTTCTAACTTCTGATTGCTCTGCCGGGGATTTGTTGAACCCCTCTTTTGTTGAAAGCGAGCCTTCTTACCATGGCTCTGCTCCTGTCTCTTTTCTTTCTGTTCAAACGGATTTTCTCTTTTGTTACGACAGTCTCGAGCCACGTGAGAACCCGAGTTTCAGCATATGTAACAAAATATTTGCCCTGGCGTGGGGCAGTTCACACTTATGTGCCCGTTCTGTCCACACGTGAAACACCTTCTAGGTCTGTTTCCATCACGTCTTTTTCTATCACTGTTCTAGCGTCTCTCAAATGGTCTCCTCCGTATAAAGGGCGGAGCTAACCGTTTGTTCACGGCGCTCAGAGAGCTTACCGGCGCGTCCCGTACTGGTCTTGCTGCTTCGATCTGTAAGATCAAGTGTTTCAGCTTTTCAAGCTGCATTTCAACTCCCATAGTACCAACATATAGGCAATCAGCTAAGACAGTCTCTGGCAGTGGTCCCGATACGGCATTGTAGAAAATATCCCTTTTCTCATCATCGGACAATTTATTTGATCGCCGTGCATTTTCAAAATCTCAAATCCTATCCTCGAATTTGATCCCGAAATCCGCGGCCTTTTCCTTTCCCGGTATGTATTTTAATTTATATAACTTTTTGTTAGCAGAAACTCTCGTGCTTCTACATTCCAATCTTTTGTATTCTTCTAATTTTTCTAATATTTTTTTAGGTGATTTAATTTCAACAATCTTTTGGTAGTAGCAAATATCTATGTGATTAATTATTATTTCGCGTACTCTGTGTTTGTCTTCGTCTATTTTTCTTTCAGATTAATTAACTAATTCGATTGACTCTAAACTCAAAACATAATTAATTTTCTTAGTTTTCAATTCGGTTAACAAATAATCGTTAAAAATATCGAACCTCATATCTACGGTAAGTTTGTATTTTCTCGTGATGCCTCTGTCTTTGCTGATCACTACATCCAGGTTCTCAGCCAGCTGATCGAATCTATCATTTTTCAATTTTTCTTTCACTCTCTTTTCTACCATTGAATCTACAGTTCTCTCAATCATTTCATCTAATTTTACCTTATCAATGTTATTTTCTATATTACTGATCTCGTTTAATTTTCGTTTAATTTCATTTCTTTTCTCTTTAATTACATCTCTTTTTATCGAATCAATTATCTCAGGATCAATCGTTTCAATAGTCTTAATAAATATTCTATCAATTTTGTCATCTAATTTATCATCAATATTTACATGTTTGTTATTTTCATCTATGTTATTTACGTCATTATCAATATCTTTATTCACAACATTATCAATCTTATCATTATTTCACATTTTATCAAGATTATCATTGTTATATATTTTATTAATATTTTCATTGTTATATGTTTTATCAATATTATGCAAAATTATACTTACGTCTTCGAGAGGATTGTCAATATCATTGGCGACCATGCCTTGTGAAAACACAGGCACTGGTCGAGGTTTGCCATCAATTTTAAAAGGATTAACCTTTGGCTCATTCCAGTATTCGATATTTTGATCTATAGAATTTTCAATTTCATCTGCTCTTTGCATCACATCTGCTACGCTTTTGCGTATTTCGTCACATTGACGTTCGTGATCTTTATCAGTTACAATTTCCACGCTTTTAATCTTTGGCAGAGGTTTAGAATTATCTTCCTAGATAGCAGCCAAGTTCAATGCATGCAAACGCATTGATTCATTAAGATGTGTAACCATATGGTTTATGAGCTCTCTATTGGCTTTTTTCTGCTGTCTGAAAAACAGACCGCTCTCTGGCCGCATCGACCCTGGCCTCTGTCACTCTCGCATCAGTCTTTCGTTCTAAATCTTCGAGGGCTCGTCGCAACTCTTCTCTCGTTATTGGTTCTTTACCTGACGACTCAGGTATTTCTAACCTGAGCGTATTTACCCCTCTCGGCCATTCTCTAATCAATACATCCTTTTTGCTTTCTGACAACATGTTGCCGACCTGTATTATCTTTTCATCAGAAAAGTAAAGATACACGCTCGATGCGTCCGGACTTGCCAGCGAAATATAAACTTTATTTCCGCTGGGGGTAAGGTAGAGGCGTTTTTCTCCCCATATCCGCTTGAAAGCATCCGCTATTGTCGGATGAATCCGCTCCTGTCAAAACATTCAAATAAATATTAATTCATTTAATTGCTCGCGCTCTCTGCGCCGGTGGCTGGTGTTCTCAGGGGGCTCTAATAGGAATTCCTCTGATCTAACTATCGATTGCCTAGCCTTGATTGGCATTATTGGCAGCGCTATGACAAGCGTATATGGCATCACACAGATGCACTGCAACGCGATTGAATAAACATTAAGGAAGTATTAATGCCCATTCTAGCTCGCGGCACCGTCTAACTACCCCACTCTGTGTCGACCTCAAATGCATTTATTTGTTTGATGTGCGCATATCAATCCGCGTGGTGTCGCTTACAACCAGTTCGTACGGGCCCGTACATATCATTTTTACTGTCGTCACACGCGCGATCCTCAATGTGATTATTCAACTCAATTGTCTGCATGAACTAAGGAAGTATTAGCCCCTACAGACAAGAGGACCACCGTGGTTGCGATTTGAACGACACTTAAATAAGTTCGCTTACTGCTCTAGTCCTAGCTACTTGCAAACCACTCTTCACTACCAGCCACCACTTCGTCACAACGCATCTAGCTTATCGCAGCGTATTATCCGCAAGCTGATCCCGCTTCGCACACTTCTCGCAATTGCTAGGAAAGACGCATGCTTAGCGTGCTCTTAATTGCCTGATCCGCTCAGCAACGTACGAGCACGAGGCAGAATCGGCGCGGAAGCGCGCGCGGCATCGGTATAATCGCATACAATTATCGAACTATACTGCATGTGCTGCATCATTATTAACTGCGCTTTATGTAATCTAAATCTACTTTAGACGCGCATAAACATCACATTTATTCAGACTTTCTATTACAAATTGACAATTCTATATATTAAAATTATTGTAACAAATCGCGTGGAATCCAGCCGGACTCCAACAAGCGTAAAACCCGTGCTTAGCACTGGGCGCAAGCCAGAATTTCCAAACGAAAGATTCAGAGGTGATATTAGAACGGTCGGACACGATTCACCTCTGCTCTGGCTGCTGAGTTTTGTACCTACTCGCGCGCGCGGAGCTCTCTCCCCCTTCCCTCACTATACGGGAGCGGTACAGTCTCTCGTCTCGCACTCTTATTGGCTCGCGCCCCACTCGACACGACGCGCACGCGCTGCTTATTTTTCTTTAGACTTCGTACGATGCGGATGGATCTCTTAACACGTAGGTTGCCGCGGCGCGCTCCTCTCTCCCTCGCTCAATCGGACCTCTGTCTATCTCTCGGACGCGCCCCACTCTACCAACGCGCCTTTCTCTCGCGCAGTACGCGGACGCAGTCCACCACGTGCATGTTAGTACACACTCACACTCTTCACTTCGCTCTCACGCATATACTTGGTTTTCAGTTCAGCGAGTATATATTTACTGTATACCCGCGCGCACTAACACTATCGTTTCGCATGCAAGCTGTCTGTTCGTACACACACACATGTAGGTGTGTGTGCGCATTACTTACTAACTCTCACATCTGATTTCATGCATTAAAATACACACTCACATATATATATATATATATATATATATACTCCTTCTTTTAACGGTTTTCTTTACGCGCTTTCTCTTTTTTGATTTCTACGAATTGTTTTTGATTTTAAATTCAACGGTTTTCGATTTCTACGAATTTCAGCGCGCCATCCCACTTTTTCACGTGATCGTCGTTTTTATATTTAAATGTGTAATTCCGCGATTTTATATAATTTTGTTCTCATAGAATTCGCGCGCTTTTAGATTTCGCGGTTTTCTTCCCTTTGTACTTTTATGATTCAATTTACGTATTTTCTTTAATCTAATTCTTTCTTATCTTCTTCTTGATTTTACTTTTAACTATTACTTTTCTACTAAGCTAATTTTAACTTTTCGAACATTTACACCTTCAATTTTGTTACTCTCAAATTTCTACACTTTATCATGTTTTAATCTAATTTTAACTTCTTTTGATCTCTATTATTCTCGAATTCATGCTTATCACAGTTTTCAAATCTAATCTTTAGCATCTTTAAATTTCTATTATTTTCAAATTTATACTTTTCAGAGTTTTCAAATCTAATATTTAACTTTCAAACTACTGTACTTTTCAACTTAACTTTTGTCAAATTAACATTTTATGTTTCTAAACTTCTAATTCATATATATAAGTAGTTTTCATTTATATCTCAAATCTTAATTGTTTGTTTTAATTTACTGTTAAATTCAAAATCCATCACATGCATCTAAGTTAGTTTATTTTATAATTGTAATTTCTTTACTTACCTCGCTTTTCGACTTGGGTGTTTGTCCCTTGACTCATCTTTTTATTTTTGATCTTAGTCAAAATATAATTAATTTCAAACGAGACTTCCGTCTAGGTCTCTTTGTCTTTGTGATCTTATCTCGGCTTAATCACAAAGCTTATCTCTATAATTTCACAAATTAACGCCAACAGGCCTTAGCGCGCACTGAATTTACGTTTTACACTCTTCACTATCTTCAAAATCAAAGCTTATACAAGAAGCTTTTTCAGGTCGAGATTCTCAAGACAAAGGGTCGCGAACACGTGGCGTTAAAGAATCTAAAATTTTCTAAAGCTTTATTAGTATTTAATATTAATTGATTTAATAACTAAACTTCGCGCATGGAAGCGTGCTGGGCCCATAACCTGTTGGAATGATTGGAGGATTAATAAATAAAATAAAGCAGAGCTAATGTACTGATCTAATAATGCGTCTTTATTATACATACGCACATAACGCTTTAATTCTATCAATATTATATATAAATGCATATACTATTCATTAGACTCCATAAATTAATTTCATAATGTATAACTATAAGAGATCTAAAATTGTTATATAAGATTTTTATAATTGCCCACAGCGTACTGCGATAGCGTAATTAATAAGGTGTTAGCTTGTGAATTCAAAGGGCTCCGGATAGAATCCTTGTTAGACTGAAGTTTTGAAATAAATGTAATAAAAGTAAATTAACGTATAAACTGTAAAAGAATTCAAGAAATTATTCACTTAGTTTAAACTTTTGATTTTTAAAGTCAAGAAAATAATGCTTTGAATCAAGGAACTATGCACTACTTTTAAACATTTAACATACTTGAATTTTCATGTTTTTGAAAACAAAAACGTATTTCAAGTAATTATTGTTTTAAAGATAAGAATCGAGGTCATTATTTTGTAACATTCCTGTCCCCCTCGGGATAGCCTAGGCGGTATTTTCCCAGGGTAGTTTGAGAGGGGAGGAAGTTTTTCAGGATCGGACGGCGGTTTCAGGAAAATAATTATATCAGAACACAGTATATTTTTTAACAGTAAAAAATATAAATTTATTGAAAAGAATCACTCCTCTATCTACAGGATTCTGTAACAAATAAATAAACACAAAATAATTAATACGAAAGTAAAAACTAGATCTATATATATAATTCTTAAACTAATTTCGCGTTATTTTCCGCGATGTCTCTAATATCCGGCGCTATTTACCGCACGGATACCCGGTGTTATTTTCCACGCGGGGAACTAACGAAACGAGACAGGTTGATTCTAAAAATAGGATAGAACAAGGTAAACTGAACTCCGCTGGTCTTTTGAGGAGCGCCTCGCAACCAGGATCAAGAGCTAAGGGGAGGATTACTAGTCGGAATAAGTAAACTGCTGGTCTTTTGAGGATCGCCTCGCAACCAGGATCACGTTTACTTAAGGATAGGTAAAATAATTAGCCGTCTGTCTTTTGAGGAGCGCCTCGCAACAGAAATCAAGCTAATAACTTCGGAAAAATAAGTAAATGTAAAGGATAAGTAAACTGCTGGTCTCTTGAGGAGCGCCTCGCAACTAGGATCACGTTTACTTTAGGAGAGGTAAAATTATTAACCGTCTATCTTTTGAGGAGCGCCTCGCAACAGAGATCACGTTAATAATTTCGGGGTTTAAGGAGTTTATTGAGCTCTGGATAAATTATAGCTCCGGGGAGAGTTCGTGTGAAACAACTTCGGGGCAGTTGGTTCACTGGACGAACTGTCGATTTTGCCTTTTGCAGGCCCTTTTATAACAAAATAATCGGATAATTCCGTCGCCGCTCGTTTAATTTCGGACGAGGCGCCTAATTATAATAATTATATTGATAATAATAATTATAATAATAATAATAACAATAAATAATAATTATAATAATTATTGTTTTACATTTTGTTATTATTTGCAGCCGGTGTGCTGCGCACAGTAATAATATACATGTGTATAAGTTTATACATATATATATATATATATATATATATATACATATTTCTATATTGTGCGTACATTAAGTAATTTGAATTAATTAATTTAATTAAATACAGTGGATGCATTCGTTTTCGGACACCCGTTGTATATACTGGAATTCGTTCGCTACATTCGTTGCGGCTCAGGCTGTTTGGTGAGCGCGTATAGTGGTGTGTGTGTGTGGCGCGCATTAGAGGGGATGCGGCCGCTGATCTAATACATTGAACGCGCTCTCTCTTGCCGCGCGCAGTGTATCCCCTCTACTCTGTACTTAAGCTTAGTAGCAAAGAGAGAGACTGGATATTGCGTTCTCTCTCTACTTATTCGAGTTTCGGCAGTTGCGACAACTACCTTCTCCAGTAGTCGTCGCGACCTTTGCCCAGTTTTCGGTATTTATTTCGTGTATACGCGAGTTTTAATTTTATATTTGTAGAAATAATATATTTAATATATTACTTCTAGTGATGTTCAATATTATTTCTCGTGGCGTTTATACATCTAAGTCCGTGTATGTCTGTAAAGTACATCCACCAAATTAGATGTAACACTATCTCAAGCATTTTAATTTTAATACGTGTGTGCGGTATATTTTGTGTAGTAGATTTTCTGTTTCGAACGAAATTTGCGCGGCCATGTTTTTGGCCGTCGCATCTCCCTCCTTCTTCGGGAGCGCGGCGCGTGTGTATAGTGTAATAAATAAATTGGTGCGAATAAAAATTGTGTGTATAAAAAATAATTTCCAAGTATAAGAAATTGTGTGTATAAAAAAAATAAGATGTGTATTACGAATAAGGTGTGTGTTTAAATATAATGTGTGTATATGTACATACATAATTTCTATTCGGAGCATGTGATGCACCGCACATGCCCTGTTTTTGCGTTCATCCGCATGTGGAACCGTCGGTTCTCGAACCGTTGGCGATGCCGCACGGCTCCCAGAGGGAAGAACAACGTGGCATTTTCGTCGTAAATAAACGCACGCCAAGGGCGCGCGTCGTCCGTCCGGGCCGAACCGTGCGGTTTGTATTCTGCTGCCGGAATCGATGGCATCCCCAGCAGAGCAGCATCATCGGCAGGTAGTAGCGGTGGCGCAGGTCGTGGTGGCCCGGGTGTTCGGGCATTAGTCGGCAGCGCGGGCCGCTCGTCGTCGGCTGGAGGCACGTCCACCTCACTGACCCGTGGTGAGGTTGGGACAGCTGCAGGTTTCGGCACGACCTCTGGTATTACGGGCAACCGTTTTTTATTTCGTGTAGTAGATTTTCTGTTTCGAACGAAATTTGCGCGGCCATGTTTTTGGCCGTCGCAATTTTAATGAAATTTCTTGAGTGAAGTATTGGAATTCTTAATCCACGTATATATTCACTTAATTTTGTCGGCTTGAATCAAATATCTAAATGTTTTGATTCCAAAATTTTCAGTTATTGGTTCAAGAACATATTTTCACCCATTTTCTAGAAAATCTTGACAAAAATCTAGGAAATATTTAATTAATCCAAGAATTTATTTTCCTGATTTTAAATTTGAAATCATTGGTTCCAAATAATATTTTCTTTAGATAAGAAAATATTCATTTAATTTCCAATTTTTGTGTTCTGCTGTTGTGAAAATATAATTTTTTTTAAGTAACTAATTACTTGATTAAAGTTTATGCGATTGCTTGGTTAAAGAAAATATTTACTTAGTACAGAACTTTTTTAGAGAATCAAAAGTATTGTGTTCAGGTATATGATTAGTAAATTTAAGAAACTCAGGATTTCCATTTTAATTTTGATCAGCTTGTTTTAAAGAAACGTTTTCTAGAAAATGAAAATGCTTATTTTCAGATTATGCTGAGCTAAATTTAAGTAATTAGAACATTATAATTAAATAAATATTTATTTGACTGGATTTTCGTTCTCAAGAAAATCTATTCTCTTGGTTTAAGCAAATCGTGTTTTAATTCTTAGAAATTTTTCCTGAATGTAAGTTAATATTTCGATCGCCTTCAAATTTTGAATACGTATTCTATACGGTCAGGATTAGATGATAGCATCTTTTTTTTACTGCAAATTTAACAAACAAAAAAAAAACAAAAAAAATTATGGCAACATTTGTTGCATGTATATCGGTAAACTGCCTGTTAGGCCTCGTACAACATGCGTGCAGATGTACACGTAGTAAACAGTGAGAACATGTGAGAGAAAGAGACGAAACAGTATAGAGGAAACTCGCGGGTACATGCAGGTACATGATATGGCAACACCCACCAACATCGAGTAATCCATGTTAATCCTCTTGGATTTTTCTTTTCTCCCCTCCTCCTCTCGCTCTCTCATTCTCTCTGTCTGTCTCTGTCTATCTCTCTCTCTCTCTCTCTCTCTCTCTCTCTCTCTCTCTCTCTCTCTCTCTCTCTCTGTCTTCTCCATACAAGGTAGTTATGTGTCAAATATGATTATATAGGTTTCGGATATGATACTCAAAAAATATAAAAAGCAATTAAATAATTTTTGGAAAAGTCTACAGTCTATAATTAGCAGCTTTTTCGAGATCTATTGCATTCGTAAACATAAATCAATTGCTGACAATGGCCATGAATATTGTCTCAATGTTAAGTTAATTTTTTTAAAGCGTACATATATTTTGTTGCAACTTAATTAATTTAGTTCAATAGAGAAACATTATAAAATTAAAGAAAACATACATTTTTTTAGTTCCAACTAAAACGTATGTCATAGAAATAAGTCTATACTAAAAAAAAATTTTATAGATTTAAATAAAGGGTTGATTCGTATACCATTAATTAATCATTTATTCAAAATAAGTAATTTATACATTTAAAACACTGAATGTTTAGTTAAATACAGTAAATATTTTTTTGATATATGAGAACTGAGAATTTAAACAAAATATAACATTCAACTGTAGTATTTTAACTTATTAGACCGTCATTTTCGTAATCTTCAACGATGTAAACGTACACTATATATTATATTGCAATAAATACTAACTATATTTACATATTTTTCCATCATTTTTATTGTAATATATATATATATATATATATATTATATGTAATATATTTGTATTATACGAAACGCAATGGTAGTAAATGTTCAACGCACACAATCTGCCGTTCAAGCTTTAGGCATCCCGATCAGAATGTTAAGTAGGGTTATTATTAGGACTTAATCCTAAGAAATAGAGTGTTTAACTGTTTAATAAGGCAGTTACATGTACTCTTCCGCACTAAAAATCTTAATTTTAAAAATTACTTACACAACTAAAACATACTTTTATTTTATACAAAAGTATAGAATAAGGCAAGTATGGTGTATTAGAAATTCTAATCATTTAAAAATATTTGTAACTTAACAAATATTTTTTGCTCTTCAAATAAACTCAACTATTCATTTCAAATACACTGTTGTTTCGAAATTGCAGAATATTCGTTCCTATTAAAGCTGTATATTTTTGTTTCAATAGAATTTGAATGAATGTTTGTTGAATTGCAATAAATACACTTTTATGAAATCGACTCATTTGCATTTGGAATTGTTTTCAGTGTGTAGCACCATGTAAATAATAATCTTTAAAAAATTGCGCGAGATGATAATGTAAATAGACAGAATTAAAACTTGTAATATAAAAATATAATACATATGTTGTTATATACTTAATTTATATAAACTGGAATTGTTTATGTATCTGCAACGTAACAAAAACTTTTTTGCTCTTTAAATAAACTTAACTATTCATTTCAAATACATGGTTGTTTCGAAATTGCAGAATATTCGTTCCTATTAAGATTGTATATTTTTGTTTGAATAGAATTTGAATGAATGTTTGTTGGATTGCAATAAATATACTTTTATGAAATTGACTCATTTGCTTTTGGAATTGTTTTCAGTGTGTAGCGCATCGCAAATTATGTTATTAGATAAGTAATATTATGTTTACAGAAACTTGTAGTCTTATTGTATAATTCATCACAGAAAATAAAGCTGTCTGTAACGATCTCGAGAAGAGATTCGTAGAATAATTTTTTTAAATTCATTTCCATTATTTATTAATAATTGTTTTTCATATTCATATTTGTTTATAATATCCATCTATTGTCGAGCACCCGAAGGTTTTGTTTTTAGGCTTTTACAAAAATTTTATTTTACAGAATCTTTGGCAGAGTGTGTGTGTTTGAGCATTATTATATTACTGACAGAAAAATCTAGTTACTTTTTGAATGAACGAAAATGAGATTGTATCTGCATATTATATTAGTCGCCTTACTTTAGTATATTGAAATATTGTTTATGTTTTTTGAAGTGTTATCATAAATATAATGGTGAAAATTTGAGGAAATTTCTTTTTTATAGTGAAAACCATAAGAACACCGTAAAAATCTGGTTTTTCTAAATTATCTTGTAAAATATGAAAAGTTCCAAAAAGGATTATTAAGAAAAGTTATAAATTCCACTAAAAAATATATTTCTTATTCTATACATTTTTCTGTACCAAGAGTTCCCAAAAAAATATATTCAAACTAACGGAGGATATAGAATAGTCAATGAGAATATTACGGTGAAGTGCATTGTTGTTAATAAAAAACGTTTAAAGAAAAAATATATAGATTAAAAAATATGTATTTTGATGAGATTTTGAACTTTTAGTTATATCATTTAATGGAATTGTTTGTATTTTACGAGATAAGTTAGAAAAACAATATTTTCACTGGGTATTAATGTGATTTATTATAAAATTGAAATTATCACCAATTTTTACTACCATATATATAATCAGAATCCTAAAAAACGTATATCTAAAAATTTTAATAAAAATCTTATTTAAAAATTCTTATTGATTTGCAGCATCTCATTATTATATTTCTTTCAGCATAGGAGCCAGGGTGAGCAGTTCATGCCCAGTTGTATGGGCTTTTCCTAGCATAGGCATCTACAAAATGGTCATTATGTAGTTTGTCTTAGCAATTCTTATGGCAAGAGTAACATAAAGTTTATGCGAATCTGCTTTATTAGGCTGTGAGGACTTCCTATATATTCACATGTAATCAGATATTCTCCGACTATATAAAATTTTAGGGTGAGCCGAGTTCTGAAATCTTGATTATTTTGGATATTAGCAAAAATTAGATCTGTATTCAATAGATCAATCAACATCTATTCAGTGACAAAGATCGATATAGTTCAAGAACCTTGCGCCCATTACATATACATATAGGTTTTTCTCAGTGATTTTATTTCCTATTCTTTTTTGGAACCAAACTATATGTGAAAATAACGTGTTACATACCTAAAAGAAAGTATATATATTCGATATATGTTGTATATTAATACATTATCGTTGTTCATTGAATGGATATTCTCGATGCTTCGGTCTTAGCAATCCTTATTACAAACTTATTATATAAAAATAAAGTAAATGTATTATATCATTAATTTATAGAAAGTAAATTGTTTATATTAACTTGTAGTCTTATTATTTGAACACACTCTTGTAGGTGTCAATATATATTTTATAATGAAAACTTCATAATAACATATAACAATGAATAAAATTCAAATATTTTCTTAAAACTTTCTTGAAAAAATTAATTTTCAAAAATTATAAATTCATATTCCATTACAACTAACAAAAACTTCTAATGATAAAAATTATAATATCCTGTAAGCTTTAAATTACTTTTCCTAAATGATTTATATGTTAGGCAACTATTGTTTTAATTAAAGTGATTGTAATAAATCATCTTTAATAGTATATTAGTTTTCTAAAGTTGGTAAAATATTAAAGCTATGTGAGAATGAAATGTTGATTCATATGTTACAATGTAAAAATATAATTTATGATTACAAGCTTTTTTCTTTCAATTACTATTATTGTTAAGAAATTCACTTTGATAAATAGACGCTTCGAAAGTAAAACTTGGTTTTTAAAAACGATATCACATATAGTACATTATTGAATATATTAAAAAATTGTTAAAAATAATTTTCTACTAAAGTTTTCTAAGGTTAAATATCATTCAAATTCAAAATATAATTCAAATAATGTCAATACGACCCATTTTAATAATAATTCTGTATTATATTTTTGGGCTAACTTCTACTTTTTCAATTTGATGTCGATCTCGACAAGAGTTTCGTAGAATAATCTTTAAAATGATTTTCCATTATTTATTAATAATTTTTTACAGTACTCATAATTTTTTATAATATTTATCCTCTGTTTACTATCTGAAGGTTTTTATTTTTAGTCTTTTATAAAAATTTAATTTTATACAATCTTTGGCAAAGGATTTGTGTTGTTAAGCATTATTTTATTACTGATAGAAAAATAATTTCTATTTGAATTGACATAAATGAGATTGTAACTGTATATTATATTACTTGAAAAATTGTTTATTTATATTTTATTCAAAGCTTAACACAAATATGATAGTAAAACTTGTAGGAAAATCGATTTTTATCGTGAAAACCGTAAGACCGCCATACAAATCTCAGTTTTTTAAGTTATCTTATAAAATTAGACAAATTTCAAAAAGTATTGTTAAAAAAATGATAGATCTTATCAAAACACATAATTCATGCATTTTTTGTACCAAGAGTAATTTTCGAAAAAAATACATTCAAACCAACAGAGGATGTAGAATAGCCAATAGGAATATTACGATTAAGCCCATTTTTGTTAAGAAAGGAGGCTTATAAAGAAAAAATATATAGACTAAAACATGTATTTTGATAAGATGTTAAACTTTTATTTAAAATTGAATTTTTTGTATTTTATGAGAGAAATTAGAGAAAGAATTTTTTTACCGAGTCTTAAGAGTGCTGCATACCCCGATTGAAGCGCGGCGCTGAACTACCAGAATGGAAGATATTTACTTCGACATTTCATTCCCTCAATTCGAATTGTAGAAAGTTAAAAAAAATTTTGTATAAATCTTTAGACGTGCCTACAAGTGGCGAAAATTTCATAGAGTTAATGACATAGTAAATAACTAAGTAGTTAAATAAATAAATAAATAAATAACTAAATAATTAAATAAATAAATAATAGTTCAATAAATAAATAATTAATAAATAACATAGTTAATAACTAAGTAGGTTAAAAAAAATAAAGAAATGTCGTACAAATTTGTCTTCTGCTCCACGGGGTGCTAGTACTTTTAAAGAAAATATTTATTATAAATGTTTGATGACATTTACATACATAATTCGAGTGTCGCCACTTGTAGGACAAAATAATAAATCAAATAAAATTTATTTCACCGTTCTACGTATTATATAAACAAAAAAATTATAGACAAAATAGTTCTGGTGTAGCCTGAAAGAGTTGCTCTTCCGTCAAGTTTGACATAGTACGCAGCTCCTTAACCTGGTCTAGAAATATTTCAATTGGTTGCATTCCATCGCCATTAAAAGAAACATACAAATTTTCGACTTTTTCATCGGTGTTGCTTGCCACTGGTACTTATGAGACTGCCATGGTTCCAACTGTGTTATTGATTCTAATCTTTTATTTTATTGTCCTTCGAATAATTTCGCTCTTTTTACACTATTTCGTGTTCCCGATGCACTATAATATACCAAGATTTGCTTATTGTTGTATTCGCACTAAATCGATATGCGAATACACCAGGGAATTTAATAACGTAAGAGAAAGGAAAGAATATTTTTAAAATACCCTTTCCTTTCTCTCAATATATAAAATAATAATTTAATACTAACCCTGAGGTGCACCCATACAACAATAATAAAAAAAATTTTACAAATTCAATATAAATTATTAATTATAAATTATTTTATTTATTTAAGCTAATCTTCGTACATTTGTTTGAGTATGGGTTGATTGCCAGTGGTAGTATGTCAACTAAAATTTTCAAAATAAAGAAAAATTTTAAAAATAATAAATGAAAAATTTTTAAACAACCAAAAAAATATTTGATCGATAAATAAAAAAAATCCTGTTACTCCACTGGTATTTATCTCAACAATAGATTTTAAGTTTTGTTATTTTAACGAATCACAACTTAAAATGTAAACTATATAAAATTTGTTTCACCGTTCTACGTATTGTATAAACAAAATGAAACGTCGAAGGAAATTTAATGCACGAAATCCCCCATCTGATAATCAATATTTCTGTAGATAAAAAAGAGAGAAATTGAGTCTTGGCATATTCGAAGAGATATCACGACAAGTATCAGTCACTACCGTACATATATTATCGAAATAAAAAGAATCCTGATGTTTGTAATATTTGCAATTCATGTTGTACATAAGTTATTATAAAAGAAAATTAGGTGATATAACTAAATATGTTTAGATAATATTTTATCTTATTTTTACTGTAGTTCTTACATTTAAAAGAAATTATATTTTTCAAAAGACCATTTTGCGCGCAAGTTTGCAAGCATGTATATATACGCGCACAATATACAGCGATCCATGACTGAGTCGAGCGTTTCTGCGTGCGCCTTCTTATATAAGTATCATTTATTAGTTGTAGTACCTCCGAGTGAGACAGAAAGTGAAGATATTTGATACATCTGGTTTTATTACTTTTACACTCTGCTCTAACAAAATCAGCTTACCATATGCATTATATTTGTGTCGTAAAGGCCCTTGAGTAAAAGTACTATATATATATATATATATATATATATATATATATATATTGTAACAGAGTTCTAGGTTACCAAGGTACTAAATACGACCTTGGTGTATCTCTTCTATTTTACCTAATCCTGTTACTATTAATATAGAAATTAATAATTGAAATACTCACCGTCACCAAGAGATCAACTTACCTTGGCGGGAAGCGCTGAATGAAATATTTTTTAATTTATAAATAATTATAAATTTAATATAAATATTATTAATTAATTCTATATATTTTTAATATTTTATTTTCTTAGTAAGAGTTTATTCTTACTGCGCGGCCCTCAGTTTTATCCTTGGTAATCTATTATTAGACTTAAATTCGGTGCGGACCGGATATTCTTCCGTTGCTGTCGACTATGACGTTTATCAGCTCAAACTATTTGGAAGAGTTTCTCTAATTATCCTTTACTTACGATGAACAAAATTCACTTCGAATTTAATTAAATTTTCTTTGTAGAGAGGGAGAAAACGTAAAGACGGTAATGTATATAAAATTTAGAGAAAAAGCGAAAAGAAAGAATAAATTTATAAGTAGCTTACTTTGCAACTCAAACGATAATAACTAAAATTTTTCCCCCACTCCTTCATATTTGCTGAAGTCGCGAGAGACTATAACCTGTCTTCTGTCTGTCTCTACTTCGGGAACGAACACCAGCAATGTACATATCGGTGCTCGTTACACTATATATATATATATATATATATATATATATATATGTATATATATATATATTGTAACGGTGCGCGTGTCCGCCTCGAACATGAGGACGGCGGGCACGGTCGTTGCAAAAGGTGTGCCCGGCTGGGCTTAGCCCCGAATGAATTTGGCAAAGGAGAGGGGCGGTTCGCGAAGGGCGAAGACTCGCATGCAGGATTTGCGCGGTTCACGGAATAAGAAGACAGAATATTTAAAATTGAATCGGATTTAATGTCCCGTTAGCTTACACTACGTGTGCGCTAAGGCGCGTCGAGCGCAGACCGAGGGTCGCCGAGGCGACGGCGCGCGCGGAGTTAGGGAAGAGAGTGAGAGAGAGAAAAGGGGCTGTCACTTACAGCGAGTCGAAGGTGCGCTCGTTGACCCCGCAGCACGTCCTCGTTCAGCAGCAGCACCTTTCTTCACCGGGAGAGGCGGCGACTTCGCAGTCCAGAAACCCCGGGATGGGGCGGTTATTCCTCGGAGACGGGGTCAGGCGACAAGTTCGTCCGCTCGGACTCGTCCTCAGCACGTGTGCACTACACGCACACACAATGCCGTGGCACAAACACGCGCGTCCGGTCGTGTACACTCCCCGAAGAAGAGGTGCGTAGCGAGGGGAAACACGTGGAGCAGGAGGCGTGTTCCCGTAAACAATCAACCACCACACCGAAAGGGAAAAACAAGTGCGTGGAGCGAAAGCCGGCTAAAAACGCGTGTCAAAAGCTCGCTCTCTCATTTTTCTCTGTGACTCTTCGCGCGCGCGACCGTCTCTCCCCACTCCCCGCTCCCTCTCTCACTTACCTCTCAGCCGGTGTAGTTGTCCGTCGACCTGTAATATATAAACATCTATACATCGGAATATACATACACATATTTACAGGCTACGGCTAGAGAGAGAGAGAGCAACGGGACGTGGGAAAGCAAGCGCACGCAGTGCTTGCGTTCCCCGTCACACGTCCCCCCTCCAGACGCCGGTAGCCGAAGCGTGACAGCTCGACCCAACATCTCTTTCTCGCATCGACCATTGTGTTAGGATGAGGAACTGGGGTGGCTGCGGTCTACCGCTGGGGATCACCGGAATGAGGAAGGGCGGGTAAAGAATTCCCTTCCGTAGACGCATTTGTTTTTGGAGGGCCGGATTCGCCGGCATACCGTCGACGAGTTCGGAAGTTAATCGGCCCTTTGACGGGCGCGGGCTTGGGCCCGAGTACGGCGGGGGGATTGGTTCTGCGGCGGGGTTGAGCGTCCGCTCTTCCTGGGGCGACCTACTTCGCGCCTTACCAGGCGCGTGTCGTTATGACAGGCGGCTTCGCTGTTATTGGGCTCCGCATAGGCTCGCGCTTGGGTTCTTCGACGGATTACGATTCGCGTCCTACGCGATCTCCCTAATCTACGCGGTGCGATATCGGTGTTAGATCGCGTGGCATTGCCCACGGAGGTATCGCTTCGTACGCTCGTATTGGAATTACAATGAGGCGCGTCGTCGGGGCACTGTACGCTCATCAATGGCGTTACGATGCGGATTCGCTCGCTCGCCTCGACATTACAATTCGACGCATCGCAGTCACGCTCGGAACTGCTCATCATCTTCGGGGTCGTGATCTCGATGGTAGGGCTTCATGTCGGCGACGTGATGCTTACCAGCATCTCTTCCCGTAGAGTCGATCAGTCAATAAACGTTCGTGCCGAGTTCCTCCATGATGATAAAGGGCCCGTCGAATTTCGGGGCCAGCTTGGCGCTGACGCCCTGTATGCCTGACGAGAGGATGCGATTACGCCACCATACGCGATCGCCAATCGCGTATTGCACGTCGCGATGTCTCGCATTATAATAGCGGGCTTGCTTTGCCTGCGCTTTCTGCGAGTTTTCCGCTGCCTTTAGATGGAGATCAGATAATTTCTACATGCGCTCTTTCCAATGTTGTAGAGCAGCCTCTTCTTGTGCAATCTGCGCGCGCTGCTCCTCCTGGCGACGATGTGTGCCAGGGGCTGAGGGGTGACGACCCGTGTTAAGGAAGGCCAGACTTACACCAATGGAGTCTTGTACGGATGTATTGTACGCGAACATCAGCTCGGCGATGTACGCATCCCAAGTACTGTGAGACTCCTCAATGAAGGCGATTATCGCGGTCTTCAGAGTCCTATTGACCCTCTCTACCGGATTGGCTTGAGCGTGATAAGTAGGTATCGTGGAATGCTCCACCCCACGCTCCACAAGGAATTTCTCAATGATTTTATTACGAAATTCAGTGCCATTGTACGATAGGAATACTTCGGGCGTACCAAAGCGTAAAAATACGCGATCTTTCAACTCGCGGCGAATCGTTTGCGCATTCGCCTTTCGGATGGGGATACAGTCTACCCAGCGAGTGAATAGATCCATACTCGTATCCCCGGGTAGATCGTGGAAATGGACCCATCACATCTCCAGCTACTATTTCCCAAGGGCGACTTCGCAGGTCGGCTCGTCTTCGTACAAACGAGAGAGGGCGTCTGGTACGCAATTCAAGGTACCTTTCCGATGGATGACTTCGTAGTCATATCCAAGGCCCAACCGGCGAGTCTGCTCGTGGGGTTGTGCAATGAGTGCAGCCAACGAAGGTTGCTGTGATCGGTTATCACCTGGAAGTGATAGCCCTCGACGTACGGGCGGAATTTACACACAGCCCATAGCACGGCGAGGCACTCACGATCGGTGACCGAATAATTACGCTCAGCCGCAGTCATCGTGCGACTAGCGTAGGAGAGCACGCGCTCCACGACAACAACTGCTTGCGTGAGCACGGCGCCTAGTCCCGAGTCGCTGGCATCCGTCTGGATGACGAACGTTTCTCCAAACGACGGTCGAGAAAGGACGGGTGCAGATGCGACAAGCGCCCGGATTTGTTCGAAGGCTTGCTGTTGCTCTTCTCCCCAATAGTACTTGATCTTCTTCTTGGTTAATCGGGTGAGAGGCTCAGCAAGCGTTGCGAAGTTCTCTAAGAACTTGCGATACCAGGACGCAAGGCCTAAAAACCTACGGAGCTGCTTCAGGTTCTTTGGTGCGGCGTAAGTCAAGATTGGTGCAATCTTATCCGGATCGGGTCGAAAACCGTCACGATCCACGAGGACGCCGAGGAACCGTACCTCTGCGAGTCCGAATTTACTCTTTTGCAGATTGATGGTCAAGCCGGCATCGGAAATCCGTCGCAGGATATGTTCGAGCCACCTGAGGTGCTCGTCAAAGCTCTCCGTAGCGATGATCACATCATCGAGGTAGGCGAAGGCCACCGGCTCCATTTCAGGGCCCATCAGCTTGTCGCTTAACTGCTGAAAGGTGGCGGGGCCACCGGCGACACCATATAGCATACGGGTCCATTCGAATAACCCCATGCCTGGAACCGTGAAGGCAGAGAGGTGTCGCGATTCTTCACGAAGAGAGACCTGATGGTAGGCGCTGCTGAGGTCCAGGTGGAGATGTATCGCGCATTTCTCAGTTTCCGTAAGATTACATCCATGTAAGGAAGCGGGTACGCGCTGACTTTGAACACGGAATTCAATTTGCGATAGTCCACACAGAATCGGTAGCTCCCATCGCTCTTGCGAACCATCACGACGGGGCTAGATCATTCGCTGGTTGATCTGCGAATTACGCCCTGATCAAGCATCTTGCGAACTTGCGCATGCATTTCCAGCTCTATCTTCTGAGAGACCGGATAATAACGCTGCTTAATCGGCTTAGCATCGCCGACATCGATCACGTGGTCGGTCAGATGCGTGCAGCCCAGAGGCTGATCAGCCGGAGGCAGCATCCGGTCGAGGAGTTCCTCGAGAGCTCGACGTTGACTATCGTCAATATCGGCCAAGCCTATAGAGGCAAGCGAATACGCCGGGGTAACTGAAACGGTGCAGAGTTGTAACGGAACGAAATCCGCAGCACCCTCGATCGACATGGTGTTGTCGCGCGGGTGGAGGACCACATTGAAGGCGCGGTAGAAGTCTGCACCGGGCAGACAGTCAATTTCCAAGTCTGGAATTTTGATGACGTCTAGCTCCATTTCTACGTCTGCTATGGCAAACGGAAGGGCCACCTGGCCTATTATCGGCTCAATTTTTCCCGTGGCGCGTCGAGCGCCAGATCCAGGAAAGGGTCGAACTAGACGACCGAGGGCAGATGCAATCTGCAGGCCGATTGCTCCGAGAGCTGTACTAGCAGCCCCTGCATCAAGCAGTGCATGAATGCGAAACTCGCCTATGCCTACCTGTACCCACCATCGTGAATACCGATCGGGGTCGACACTTGTGGCTGAGTCAGCGGAATCACGGTCGTGATGCTCCTCCTTTACAGACAGGAGGGGGCAATCATCATTACCCTGTGTCCTCCCGAACACTCGGGACTGCTGCGCAAGGTGTGGCCAGGCCAACTACAGCCCCAGCACAAGAACCGCAGACCAGGACCTGCTGTCCGACCTTTGTTCTTGTCACTGAGGGGCTCGCGCACCGGCTTTCCTTTGAAGGAGGGCTTCCTCTCCGACTTAGATGAGGTCGACGCTCTGGTCTTTCCTGTACGCGGCGACCTCGGGCGTGAGTCACGTCCGCTCCTCTTTGGGATAAGGGCTGCGACGCATGGCGCCTCTAAATCAGGTGAGGTGGCTCTAAAGCCAGCCTCTTGCAAAACTTCTCGCACCAAAGCTTTGAAGTTGGGCGGCTTCACGTCCACGGCCACGATCCTTGGTTTCGGGCGCGTTCGAGACGTGTCTGCCGCATGGAAGGCCACTTCGGGCATTATGCAGTCCTCGGGTGACGGCGGTGGCTTATAATTTCGCTCCGCATCGAAGACGCATTCGGCCTCTCGAGCAAGCTAGATTAGCCGATTGACGCTTGTAATCTTCTCCCGCGGAACTAACTTCTGTATCTCCGGGAGCAGATTACGGTAGATAAGGGCGAGTTGCTTGTCGTCCGACCATGGTTCTTCGAACCGATTGAGAATCGTTAACAAACAAAACACGTAGTCACGTGTTGGCTCGCGTTTCGCCTGCGTACGCCGCTGCGCTTCGCTGATTAGCTCAGCTTGGAAGCATCGATCGACGCCGTAGCAGCTCCGGGCTGCGTGGCAGAACTCTTGCCACGTGGTCCAGTCTTTCCGGGATAGACGGTACCAATGCAGGGCGACATTGTCGAGGAGCTCCGTCATGGCATTGAGCATGTCCTCGTCCGTGAGCGGTGTCAACCTGCGACATTCCGCGATCCTCTGCAGAAATTCTTCTACGCTTTTCCCCTTGGCACCATTGAATCTAATTTTCCATTGGCGCACGGTCTTACCAATATCCGTGCGCTGGGCCAAGGTGCTTGACAGCGTTGATCGCGTTATATTCGCGGGCGAGCTCATCACATCTCGATCCATGTGATGCCCCCCCTTCCAGGCGCTTGGTACCGAGGGTGGCAAGGAGCCGAAAATGTAGGCTTGTCGGTCGACCCTACAAACCTATTACTGTTGAGGTTTTTGTTACTTTCCAAGTATTGCAGATCGTACGTGTCTTGGAAAGTGACACGGTCGCGTCGCGGCGATTTCTGCAGCTGTTGCTGAATGCTAGCTAGCGTAGCGTGCATCTCACTTTGTCTCTGCTGCAAATCTTGAACAGTGCAGTTTTGGTGTTGCATCCAAGTTTGCAGCATATTTTGCAGGCTATGTAATCCCTGACTAAGGTTTACATTGTTTTCGAGGTCAGTAGGTTGAGGCTCGACTGTTGTATTCGTCGTATGAGATGCGACTTGCGCCTGACGTGTGATTTCATTCGTGACACACGAGTCGGGAGGCGTAGTTACGCTCGTGGTGGCTGCCTGAATCGGCGATTCATTGGCAGTGCTCCATGCGAGCGGTTCATGCCTGTTCATCTCGGCCAAATTGAAGTCGATCAGATTTTGTATTTGGTGATCGACAGCTGTTGTTATATTTCTTTGATCTGTGCTCGGGTAAATTTCCCGAGCCTGCTGTATGTCAGCTGATTCATCCGCTTGTTCGGCGTACGTCGCTTCCAATCGATCCAAAATATAAGTCTTTGTTGCGTCGCGCATTGTCGAGGTGACGATTATCATTAACAGATTTTTATCTCTGCGCGCGCGTGTTTTTATAATATTATTGTCACTCTCGCATTCCACAAAGTCTCCTGGGCTATAATTTCCTGCCAGTCTGCGGTATAGCCTGGCAGCACTTTGAAATGGGGAACCCTCATTTTTTAATTCTAGTTCCGTTGTAATTATGTTTATTTCTTCCTCACATAGGCCTTGAAGCCAGTCGTTAAAGTCATTTGGCGGGTTTGCCATCTTTTATTTCTTCAGTTGAAAATTAGAAGAAGACAAACGAACAAACGGAAAAAGAAAAAAAATACAACGTGAGAAAAATAGAACGTTACAGCAAAAACTTTTTGGCAAATGATTAAAAGCCGGCAATCTCAAGAGATAGTGGAGTGGGAGGGCGAAAACGCAAAAATTAGGGGCGACTGACGCAAAAAAACAGAAAATATAAGAGAGAAAAAAATTCAACAATTTTCAAAAATTTTCAAAAAAATTTTACCAAAAATTTTCCCACAATTCTTATTTTGGCTTTCGAATTCTCGATTTTCCAAAAAAAATTATTTTGAAATTGTAATAGTTTTTACTTTTTGTATTTTTCAAGAAATGTAAAAAAATACAAAAATACAAAAAAAAGAAAACACAAAAAAAAACAAAAAATAAAAATATATGATAGTTTGTGACGTTCCTATCCCCCTCGGGATAGCCTACGCGGTATCTTCCCAGGGTAGTTTTGAGAGGGGAGGAAGTTTTTCAGGATCGTAAATAATATTACACGAACACAGTATAAATTCTTTATAACAAAAATTAATTTATTTATCTAAAAAAAACTAGTCCAATTCCTCTATTTACAGGATTCTGAAACAAATAAATATAAAAACAAAAAATAATTAATAATAGTAATTTATCGCTAGATCTATATTTTTATTACAGTTAATTTTGCGCTATTTTCCGCAATGCCTCTAATATTCGGCGCTAATTACCGCACGAATACCCGGTGTTATTTTCCACGCGGGGATTTAATGAACCGAGACAGGTAGATTTTAAGTGGAATAAAAGAATAAGGAAAACTTAATTCCGCTGGTCTTTTGAGGAGCGCCTCGGAACCAGGATCAAGAGTTAAGGGGAGAATTTCTAGTCAGGATAAGTAAACTGCTGGTCTATTGAGGAGCGCCTCGCAACAGAGATCAAGTTAATAATTTCGGAGAGGAAAAAAAGTCAGGATTAAATCGAGCTCTGAAAAGAATTTAGCTCTGGGAGGAGTTCGTGTGAAACAACTTCGGGACAGTTAGTTCACCTGGCGAACTGCCGATTTTGCCTTTTGCAGGCCCTTTTATAATAAAATAATCGGATAATTCCGTCGCCGCTCGTTTAATTTCGGACGAGGCGCCTAATTATAATAATTATAATAATAACAATAATAATCAACAATAACAATAACAATCAATAATAATTATAATACTCAATAATAATTATAACAATTATTATTTTATATTTCGTTATTATTTGCAGCTGGTGTGCTGCGCACAGTAATAATATACATGTACACAAGTTTAAATATTTATATACATATATTTATACATCATGCGTACATGAAATCTTTTGTTTTAATTAATTTAATTAAATACAGCGGGTGCATTCGTTTTCGGACACCCGTTGTATATGCTGGCATTCGCGCGTTCGCTACATTCGTTGCGGCTCAGGCTGCTTAGTGAGAGCATGCAGTAGTGTGCGTGCGGAACGTAGTAGAGGGGATAGCGGCCGCCGGTCTAATACATTGAAAGCGCTCTCTCTTGCCGCGCGCAGTGTATCCCCTCTACGGCATACTCTGTACTTAACTTAGTGGTAGAGAGAGAGACTAGGTATTGCGTTCTCTCTCTACTCGTTCGAGTTTCGGCAGTTACGACGACTACCTTCTCCAGTAGTCGTCGCGACCTTTGCCCGGTTTTCGGTATTTACGCGAGTTTTAATTTTCTAATTGTAGAAATAATATATTTAATATATTATTTCTAATGATATTCGTAATTATTTCTTTTGGTGTTTATACATCTAAGTCCGTGTATGTATGTAAAATACATCCACTAAATTAGATGTAACACCATCATAAGTATTTAAATTTTAACGTGTATTATAAATTCTTTGTTCGGAATGAATTTGTGCGGCCATGTTTTTGGCCGTCGCAAGTTTAGTTTTAGTCCTTTCCTCGCATGCAGGATTTGCGCGGTTCACGGAATAAGAAGACAGAATATTTAAAATTGAATCGGATTTAATGTCCCGTTAACTTACACTACGTGTGCGCTAAGGCGCGTCGAGCGCAGACGCAGGGTCGCCGAGGCGACGGCGCGCGCGGAGCTAGGGAAGAGAGAGAGAGAGAAAAGGGGCTGCCACTTACAGCGAGTCGAAGGTGCACTCGTTGACCCCGCAGCACGTCCTCGTTCAGCAGCAGCACCTTTCTTCACCGGGAGAGGCGGCGACTTCGCAGTCCAGAAACCCCGGGATGGGGCGGTTATTCCGCGGAGACGGGGTCAGGCGACAAGTTCGTCCGCTCGGACTCGTCCTCAGCGCGTGTGCACTACACGCACACACAATGCCGTGGCACAAACACGCGCGTCCGGTCGTGTATACTCCCCGAAGGAGAGATGCGTAGCGAGGGGAAGCACGTGGAGCACGAGGCGTGTTCCCGTAAACAATCAACCACCACACCGAAAGGAAAAAACAAGTGCGTAAAGCGAAAGCCGGCTAAAAACGCGTGTCAAAAGCTCGCTCTCTTATTTTTCTCTGTGACTCTTCGCGCGCGCGGCCGTCTCTCCCCACTCCCCGCTCCCTCTCTCACTTACCTCTCAGCCGGTGTAGTTGTCCGTCGACCTGTAATATATAAACATCTATACATCGGAATATACATACACATATTTACAGGCTACGGCTAGAGAGTGAGCAACGGGACGTGGGAAAGCAAGTGCACGCAGTGCTTGCGTTCACCGTCACAATATATATATCTATATATATATATATATATATATATATATATACGAATGTATACTTAGCACATTTGAACGCTTGCTTTGCTACCATTTAGGCTTTTTTGAAAATATATATTTAGGTGAGGACTTCGGAAGATCTGCCACATTCCATTTTGCGGAAAATTTCTGCACTTATACTTTTTGCGGTACTTATAGAGGATGTCATAGTGCTTTTTTGCTGAAATTCAATTTGAATGGCGAAATCAATACAAAAAGCATAAAAATAGTGTTTATTGGTATCTTGGATGATAAGAATATTCTTCAAAAATTTTCAAAAGAGAAGTATATATTTCATAAAAGTGCATCTTTTTTCATCTGTTAATTTTTTTGGTACGGCTGAAATTTCTGAAGAAAAATTTCACAATTTCATCTAGGGTTGCTTCGAAAATCTTCGAATTCTGGCTATACTTCAAAAAGCACCCATATTTGATTTTGCTCAAAATTGGCGTACTACCATTTTCAGTATCCTGAAAAAACTACCGTTTTGAGTTTTATATATTTTGGATTTTTATGAGAAAATACATAAAAACTACGCAAATGCATAAACATTATGTTGTATGAAATATTTTTAAGAATTTAACATAATATTTTTAATTATAGTTTTACGTTTAATAAAGTGTGTCTTGACTCATATTGCTATTTTAGAGGTTTTTGCTGTAGATGTTGTATTTTTTTGAAAAAAAATACATATTAAGTGAGAAGCGTTCTTATCGTAAAACTTATCTATGTTAATGAGATTTACAACTTCTATTTGGAATATGTTTTTTAATTTTTGTACTTTCTCTGATCAATTTGAATTACTTTCATTATTGTGTTTATTTGCTTGAATTTCAGTTGGCACCATTACTAAAATATTTACTGTGTTTAATTGAGAAATCGGGAATATACAAAATATATTATATATATATTGTGATGTTGCGGCCTTTGCCCTGGCCGCTGTCACAGAATACTTCTCACGCGATCCAGCACCTACCTGCTGCAGTCTCCGGCGCTGATCCTCGTTCTCTCTCCACGATGGGGTCTGCTGATTAGAAGCGGGGCAATGCTAAATAGGAGGGGGCGGCAATAAATGATAGCACTGCTGTTGCTGCTATACAATGCTTTTATTATTACGGCTGATACAGGCTGGCGGCTATCCTCTCTCTCTCTCTCTCTCTCTCTCTCACACACACACTTGCACTCTCAATGCCGCGCGCACGCACTCTCGGGAACGAGGTGCACACACACCTCGTCTACGCGGCGCACCCACTCGGTTCCTCTTTCTCTTTCACTCACGCGGTCTCGCTGTTCGTTCTCTCTCTCTCTCTCTCACTCCCATTTCGTTTCGCATACGCGTACTCAATGTCTCGCGGTTCTTGTTGCTGGCTGCCGGCTCTTCTACGGGAGCGTCCATCGGTCGCGCGCGCGCACGTCCCCGCACTCGCGTTCCGCCGCCGTCGCTACGCGGTCCGAGGCCCGGACTAACAACTACGCGGCCGTCGGTACTCACCGGCTGTCGTCGGCTTCGCTGGAAGGTGCAGGCTGAAGATCCGGCTGTCTCCTCTCGCTCGGGTGAGCTTTTTCTGCCACCTCGACGCCGCTGCAGGACCCCACTCTCTCTCGGGCAAGATCAGGGTTCTCGAATGGCGGACGCACCCAGGAGATTCTCGCGACAATTACTGGTGAACTCTCTCAATGGCCACTGGTCCATAGCAACAACAACAAACAAAAACAGTAACACTCTTCAACAAACAACAAGCAATAACAAATCAAAAATCTTCAACGGGAAAACTGTCGAAAACAATGTCACGCGTTCAACGGTCGCACATCGAATCATCTGCTCTCCGCTCGTCGCATCTCCCCCCTTCCCCTCTCTTCACCGGGCCCTCGTTATTCCCTTGCTCTTTTTCGCGCGGCGGCGGCCTACGCGTCTCGTTCTGCACGTGCGCGCGCATCGCTTCAGCTGGCTGGGCGACTTCACTCTTCGGACGCGGCTTCGGCGTGATGGTACCTCGAAAGAAGAACAACATGTCTATTAGTCGCGCTATCGCTATGCCTTCCGATACACCCGGGGCGGAGGCCGTCGTTCATTGTGACCTTCGTCACAATATATATATATATATATATATATATATATATATATATATATATATATATGTATGAATGTATGTATGTATTTGGAAATGAGTCTGAATTCTCCCGAGCAACTACATGAAATTTTTACATATGTTTCTGTATGCAGCTAGTTCCATGCAAGACATGTCAGAGCTGCGTGGACCCGTTTTAGGGAGCCGCGAATTAACTTTTCCCTCGAGTAGATCAAATATTTTTTACTAAAACTTAGTATTTGTCATACCTTATCCATACGTACACTCTTTGCTATATTTGTAGAAAAATGGATTTGCTATTATATAATTTGAATATACTTTCTATTAATCAATACCAAATTAGGATGTTTCCTTTCGTTTAGTTTTTATCGAGAAATGCTACCTGCACAAAAAATATATAGAATAAAAAATATATATTTTTATAAAAATTATAAATTTTAAACATATTTGTCACGTATGTTTTCGAAAAATTTATTTTGTATATTTTCAATCGATGAGGCTCTTAGAGAACATGAATGTTGATTATACTCCATTTAATGCTAATGGTTATATTTTTTGATTGGAGTTTATATTTATCAAAGGTTATCGAAAACGGTTGGTCTGTTATGTATCCATTTCCACACGACTTGGACAAATATTGACTAATTAATTACTTTGATGTCTTATAAAACGAGGTCCTGTTGAGTTACATTGGAAACTATCGGTTATACAGGCGTGAAACCTACAAACATGAAAAGAATCTGATCTATTCCGGTAGCTATATAGCATTGGAAAACCCATAATTCATAGACCCATTTCCACTCAAAAGAAAAGTGAAAGGGACCCCCTCCATAATTAACACAGGTCTGCACGCGCGCTAGGGGGGCTGGAGGCTCAGTGAGGGTGCCCACTACACAGGTACTCAAGTTTAATGACTTAGGTAATCCGATTAGTTACTGGTCATAGGTGTTTATTATTAGAGGGAACAAGAGATTAATGAGGAAACCGAAAGCGTAAAATCGTTTTCCATACCTCTCATTTGCTTTTGTAAACATAATTATACACAATCAACAGTATTATATATTAACATTTGATATTTTTGAATCGTTTTCGAACTTCTCTATTTTTTGACCATGATTTTTAATGTATCGAGTTGAAATAGCGTCTATATGTGTCGAAATAGATGAGTGAGAATGGGAAATGAGTGTCTTGCAATGTTAGATTCATATTATTTGGAATTTTAGGCAGGAATTGAGAAGGGAAAGAGTAAGATAGGAATTTAGTCAACCAATGAGGACAAATTTTTTGAGCTATGGAAAATGAAGAAGATTTTTTTGAACTAATGAGAGAAGGCTTTTCCTTCCTATAGTACTTTGGAATTGCTTTAAATACCACGGAGGAGATCTGCTTTTTGCTATTTTCCTTCAGCTTCTATTGCAGTTCAGGTAAACAAAATGAGGGTAGAAATTGGCACAAATTGCAGTACCAACAGCACGAGTATCAGCAAGAGATTGCCACAACTCCCACAGAAGGTACCACGGAAGACCATAGAAAATTTATTTGATTGTTTGGCGTGATCGAAGAAAAGTCTAGCCACTTATCTTCACAAATTGGAGGGAATGGTAGCCTGCGTAAAGTACGCAATAGAAGTTCAAGAAAGCCTAAAGATATTAAAGTATAAGTGATTTTTATTTATTTTTATTTATTAATTAATTAATTTATTTATTTGTTATCTATTATATTCGTTTATTTTATTTGTTTTTTCATTTATTTTTATTCAATTTTTGAATACTTTTTTCTTTAATCAATTTTGAATATTTATTTACTAATTTATTTCTTATATATTATATTTATTTAATTAATTTATTTCATTTATTTAATTAGATTATGTGTTTTATTTATTAAGTAATTTATTAATGTATTTGTTTCAATTTTTAATTCCAGACGACTCATCCATAAGAAAATATTTGTCAGGCTTTACGTCCAGAACTCATTCCAGACAAACTGTGAGTAGACGCTGCAGCCGCAGCAACAGTACTATTAGTATACAGGATGAAAACAATAAACGAACACCGAAAATAATTTCTGAAGTAATTATTTTAAAATAAATTATATAATATATAAAATGTACATATGAATAAAGGAATAATTAATTTTCTAAATTAAAAAAATGTTGTAAATTGAAATTAATAAAAAAAATATTAATTTTATATTAAAAAATAAAGAATTTAATCTTTTTTACCTAATATTTTTTTCCTTTATTGGATTATCCTTCATCGCATTCCTTTTCCTAGACTATTTTAACCTTTTATAAATAATAAAGCAAAAAATACTTGAAACTAACTATTGTACGGTATGGTAAAAGGATGTAAACCCATTGGGTCTTATTACGATCTGCGTCTTTACTGCCCTGCGCGGCAAATGATTTATGAGTTTATTGTTTAGATGCCTGATGTGTTTTTATAGGTTTTAAGCTTCTCACAAAAGCTTGCAGAGTTTTCAATTTCGAGTACTACAGTTAGTCTTGTGTCGTCCTTTCGTTTGAACAGACGTCTTTTCTTTCCTCGTTTGAAATGAAGTTCATGTTAAAAGATTATTTCGTGTATCTTTATTTTAACATTCCACTTACTATATTGAATAAAAATGCAATACCTTTCAATGAATTTATTATACATAAAATATAGATTAAAAGTATATATTTATTTTAATAAATAATTTATGAATATATTTTTATAATATAAAATGTAAATATGAATAAAGGAATATATCATTTTCTACATTAAAAAATGTCGTAAATTGAAATTTATAAACAATGTTAATGTTATCTTAAAAAATAAAGAATTTTATCTTATTTACCTAATATTTTTTTCATTTATTGAATTATCCTTCATCCCATTCTTTTCAATGAATTTATTATACATAAAATAAAGATTAAATATATTTATTTTAATAAATAATTTATGAATATATTTTTACTAATTTTAATTTAGTTTTATCAATTACCGTATATATTGTAATCCGAAATTAATATTTAATTAATTTTAAGAAATAAAAAACAATTTCAAAGCTATCAATTTAACAATGCAAACAATAAAAATTGGTTTAAGAATCTAACTGACAAGGAGATACCAAATGAAGTAATAAACATCATGTCTAAAGGTGCCAAACATGGAATATTATATTGTAAAAGTAATCTCCCGATCAAAGAAATCATCGCGGAGGTTGAAAGTAATCTTTTTGGTTTAAATGATGAAGTAAAAAAGGAATGTAGGGCATCTTTGGTTAATGTCATTAGTAATTTTAAAAGAGAAAATAAATTTGATAATTTTTTAAATAGTAATTTTATACATGATTTCATTACCGCGAAGAATTTTTTGAAAAATAACCCTAATATAATCTTCCAAAAGGCCGACAAAGGTAATGTAACTGTAGCTTCCAATAAAATTGATTACATAAATTGTATAAATAATATATTAAATGATGATAGTACTTATTTGAAGATTGGTAATCCACATATCATTAAGCTACAAAATAATTTGAAAGAGTTATTAAATAATTGGAAAAGAAATGAATATATAAATGATACTACATATAAGTATTTAAAATGTGAAAATGGAACTGTGGCAAAATGTTATGGGCTTCCCAAGATTCATAAAGAAAATCTGACATTTAGAATAATAATATCTTCCATAGGTTTCCCAACTTATAATATTGCTAGATTTTTGTCTAATATATTGGTTAAGATAGTTGGAAGAACTAGTTCTTACATTAAGGATAGTTGGTGTTTTTACAATGAAATGAAAGATATTGTTATTCCGAAAAACTACAAGATGATTTCATTGGATGTAGTATCTTTGTTTACAAATGTACCTTTAGAGTTGTTAAATGATATTATACAGGAAAAGTGGAATGAAATTAATTTGCATACAAAATTGACAATGAATGAATTTATTAAAGCAATTAATTTGGTTTTTAATAACACAATTTTTTCATTTGATAATAAATTTTATGAACAAAAATACGGATGTCCAATGGGGTCGCCTTTGTCACCGGTTATAGCTAATTTAGTTATGGAAAAGTTGGAAAGTATAGCCTTGTCAAAATTGCTTTTTGAACCAATGATATTTAAGAGATATGTTGATGATATCTTTACAATTGTTCCAGAAGTTTTTGTGGATGAAATGGTGGATGTTTTCAATTCTGTACATGACAGAATTAAATTTACAAGGGAGGTTGAAGTAAATAGTCAGTTAAGTTTTTTGGACGTTAATGTGATTAGATGTAGTAATAATAAGGTAAAACTTAATTGGTACAGAAAGCCTACTTGGTCAGGTAGGTTTTTAGATTTTAATTCACACCACCAATTCGGAAACAAAATTGGGGCATTGAGGGGTGTCATTGACAGAGCAATTAAATTGTCACATAAAGATTTTAGACAAAATAATTTACAGATAGTAAGAGAGACTTTTATTAATAATGGCTATCCAATTCAATTTATTAATAGATTGATTGCTGAGAGATTGTTTGAAATTTATAATACCGAAAATAGACATAGTGCAGGAATTGATTTTAACGGAGGCAAAATTATTGTCTTACCATATGTTCGAGGATTATCTGAAAGAATAAAAAGAAATTTTCGGAAATATAACATTCAAATTTTCTTTAAAAATCGCAATAATTTAAGTAGATTGTTTAATAATTGCAAAGATAAGGATGATTTATGCTTAAAATCAGGAGTTGTTTACAAGATTAATTGCATGGATTGTGATAAATACTATATTGGACAAACAGGTAGATATTTAAAAAAGAGAATTTATGAGCATAAATATAGTTTACGTAGCTCACATATTACTTCTGGTTTAAAAGAGCATTGTTTAAAGTTTTTACATTCTTTTGATTTTGTGAATGTGGATATATTGGAATATGGTATTAATAATAAGTATAAACGGGAGAGTCTTGAAAGTATTCACATTTCCAAGAATCGAAATAATGTGAATTTAATGTTAGAGTCTGGTAGATTGGACAGTGTTTATCATTCCTTATTAAATTGATTGGTTTTGGACAATTTGTGTAGAGGGGGAATTTATATTTAATTTACGAAATTTGGTGGTGGGAATGAGTATATATAGATTAGAATATAAGGTTTAGATTAGTCCCTGATGAGGAGCCGTAGCGAGCTCGAAACGTTGGACAAGTCTTCAATTAGGTAAGGGTGTTGGGGACAGTCAGACTGCACTTTACTAACAAAGAATTTTTTCAGCTAATATTTTATTTTCAGATTAGTCTACGGGGGTGAATATAAACAAGGACAGTCTGACTGTCATTATCATTTTAATTTAATTTTTAATTTAATTTTTATTTTTAATTTTTATTTTTTATTTTTATTATTTATTATTTGTATTTCTTATTTTTTATTTTTTATTATTATTTTTATTTTTTATTTTTTAGTTTTTATTTTTATTTTATTTTTATTTTTATTTTTATTTTATTTTATTTTTGGTTGAAATTGATTGGACTGTAAGACCAATAAAAAATATTTATTAATTTGTATATGGGCAGTCGACAGAAGTACAATTCAATTGTTTTAATTAATTTTCTACATCTCAGCTTTCCTTTTCCGTTAGCTAGTTTTTCAAAGTTGTACGTTCGATTCTATATAGATGTTATTTCAGTTTATTAATATGTAATACACTTTTATCAAAATAATTAATGATAGTCCAAAGAAATATATAATTTATAGAATTAACTTTTTATGAATATTTTGTTGTTGTTATTAATATAAATTTTTTTAATTTAAATTTATTTTAATGATAATTAATAAAATTTCATTAAATCATTAATATTAATGACTAAAACATGTTATTAATTTATTTTAATAATTATTTTAATAGTAATATACAATTTATTATGTGTGTAACTTTTTTTATGAATATATAAAAAATATATTGCAACGCAGTCACATGAGTTCAGTTTAAGTTTTTCTCTTTTGTTATTCTCTTGATTTTATTTTATAAATTTATATCTCAGTAAAAAAGTTTTTGGTGATTTTATTGTTTTTTACTAGTTTAACCGTAAAAAGTGAAAATGGCTTCAATTGCATCTACCGAACGTCTTGTGCAACTTTACCGTGGTATTTTAAAAACTGTGCACATGTGTAGTAAAGATGATATTTGTTATTGGCTGGCTATGGTTGATTTATCCATGAAGGAAGTGAGGGAAAAAATAGAAAACTAATCTTTCTCGAGAAGAAAAGCAAAAGTGCTCCACATGTTTTGTTAATATTTCGTGTATACAAGCAGGACTTGAATAGCGCCTTTGTCACTGAGGAAGTCTAAACTCTGACGAGACAGAAGCTAAAGTGGAACTGCGTGATGTCCAATCTGCATTTAAAAATCGAATCAGGTCTGGTGTAGTTGTAAATTTGAATTATGTAGTCATTCTCAGCTTCTTAACTGACGCAGAAAAGATCTTTGAAAATAAAGCGAAAGTATGCTTAGAAGAATTTAGTGTAATCAAAGTAAATTCTGATTTCACATCGCAGTTTGCTGTGCAGAATAATGGTGAGGAATCGATGGATATGAAATATTTCACGAGACATAGTGCTACATTTTACCTGTTTACATTCTACCGATTTACTCATATGATTTGAGAAACATATTAGAAATCCTCTTCTTGCACATTTGGAAGAGATTCAGGCAAAGGATTCAGGACGAACCTTGAAAATTATTATTAGTTTATGCATAAACGTGAAAAAATGTATTCCACACAGGGCAGATCATATATACCTCTTCCGAAGTGCATAATATTAAAAAAGGCATGTGTCAATATTCGTAATAGTAATAATCAGTGCTTAAAATATGCTATTCTTTCAGCATTATATCCTAATGTAATTAATCCGCAAAGGGCTCATAATTATTATCAGTATACGAATGATTGAACTTTTGCGATATTGAATTTCCAGTTAAACTGAAACATGTTACAAAATTCGAAGAATTCAATAGTATTTCTATAAATGTGTATATACTTAGAAAGATTAGACTAAAATATAGTAGCATTTTGTCACATTAAACTTTCATGATTACTACATCGATGAGTAGGAAGAAAATAATATTCATGATGATAATGCTAGCTTGCCGAAATACCATTATGTTCGCATTAAAAGTTTGTCCAGACTTTTAAGCTCACAACTGAATAAAGCCCATGCAAAATCATTTCATTGTGAAAGGTGTTTACAAATTTTTATAGTGATGAAAAAATTGGAAAATCACGCATACTATTGTAAGAATATGCGCGAATGGAGAATAAATTTGCCAAACAATTCGAATAATATTCTTAAATTTGAAGAACATAAAAAGAGCGAGAAAGTGCCGTTTGTGATTTATGCAGATTTCGAATGTCTGTTGCAGCCTACTCAAAAGTTTTCGAGAAACCTCTTTTAAAGCCTACGGTTTATGCCCTGCTCACTTTTTTACACAACTCCCGGATTGACATTTACAGCAACTCTTAAAATGATGAAAGTTAAATTGCAACTTCTAATAGATATAGATATGCTATTATTCATTGAATCAGGCAGTTGAGGCGGAATAAGCCAGTGTTGTTATAGATATGCGAAGGCAAACAATCCGTACATGGCTTCATTAGACGATAAAAATAAAAAGAAAAAAACACTTTTATATTATGATATTAATAATTTATATGGATGGGCGATAGCACAACATCTGCCAACGGGAAAATTTAAATGCATTGACTATGAATCCAATTCAGATTTCTTTAATGCTCTTGCAGATTCAGATATAGGCTATATTACTAATCTATATTTAGAAAATTCTGAAGAAATTCATGACGAACATCGTGATTTACCTTTCCAAGCTGAACACAGAAGAAACTTCTCACTACTTTTGGACGATAATAAAAGATATGTTATTCTGTCTGTAAACGACTTTTTTAGATGAAATTAACTATATATTTAGCTGGACTGGGTTGCCAATACTGTGCTATATCCCCAGAAAAAACAACAAAAAATTGTACCAATACGAGAGCAACTTATCACTGCGATTTACAACAAAAATTACTCCAAAGGATGTTAAAACTATGCTAACATTCAAATACAATATTTAGTGTACAATAATATAAGATTAAATATTAATTTTAGTTCTCTCCTAATGCCGAGCGGCATTTTTCCCCTTGTTTTTCTTTTTTCTTTTCCACGTAATAATAGTAAAGCCAGTTTTTCGTTTTCTCTATAAACAAATTTTTCTGGCATCACAAAACAATGTTTCATACGAGCGCTTACTCACGATAATAATAGCAAAAGATATGTAATAAATTATTGTAAGACTGTATTGTAAAGAGTATGGTACCTACCACCATTTTGCAAGCGAATATATGTAAGTTGGTTTTCGTTATGTTTTTCTCCATCTGTAAATGTACATGATTTTCCTAAATAAATCATTTATTAAATAAAAAAAAAAAAGACCGATACGAGAGCCATATTATAGATAGCCGTGATACAGGTAGCCGCTCCATTCTCATTCAGAAAAATAGAACGAGAGCTAGGTTATAAATAGCCGCAATACAAGTAGCCACTCTCATTTTCTTTCAGGAAAACGAGATGAGAGCCTCACGACCGACTCGAAATGCCACTGCTTCGCGTTAGTCCCCCAGAACGAGCGCATGTAACCCGATATCGCCGTCTACCCTAAAACTTACATGATTCAAACACCATAAAACGTAATACCGCGCCGATCTCTCGCACTGATCAGTTCGACAAGTCTAATCAATAAACTTCGGGTTTAAGGATAGTACCTCTGAAACATTCTTATTTATGCTGATGTAGCTGTGACGTCACTTTGTCGCGTTTGTGAACTATTGGCCCTAATTGGCCAGTTTTATTTTTTTTCAATTTTATTAATCTACGTGATGTTATTGTACATTGGTAACTTAATTATAATCGGAGATACTAACGACGGAGAGAAGAATTTAAAAATGGCACATATGGGCGTTCCAAAGTACGCGAAAGTCTTGATTAGCTTAATAAAATCGATGAAAATGGACGGATGTAGAAGTGTAAAGCCTATAGGCTGATTGGTAAAAAAAATCGTAGTACCAAGTAGTCCGTCGGATGGCAGCACCATGGTCTACATCATATCACTATACAGCACATATCAGCCTCTATCAATATATGATCAGTCAATTTTACGTAAAAGCGAAAGAGTTGTCAGTGATTCGGTTAACACACCCGTATGAATTTGTGTCCGTGTATAGAGCAATGTGTTCACACAATCATTATGAATATGTGTGCGTACATTATCATCATATTGCTTGTAATTTTTAATTTTAGAGCAACGCAAGGTAAAAATGAATGTTGAATAGGAAATGAACAAATATTTTTAACAAAAAGTGCAAATTTGATCAAAAAAATTTTTTTATTCTATACATCTTTTTTTGAAAAGGCACTTTTTTCTTAAGAAAAATATATTCCAATAAAGCACTTATATTGAGTACATAGGCAGCAGAACGTTTAACCAGAACTTTACTCAAAATTTGTATACTACATTGAAATTAATTTTTTCTTTAAAAATAAAATTGACAGAGAATAAATATAAGAATAAAAATTATGTATTTTTACGGGAATTACAATTTCTGTTTGACCCTATTTTTTCATTTTCAAAAGTTAGAAGATAAATTATAAAACATTAATATACAAATTTCAAAAAATTTTGGTCCATAAAGTACTTTGGATTTTCTGATTGCACACTGTTTGATGTGGATAGGCTCTAAATGCACGATAACACGAGGTTCAATGTTATCTTTAATTTCATTTTTCTTGAGAAGTACTACTTGTACACAAAAAATATATATATTGAAAATGTTTTATTTTGATCTGATTTATAAAGTTTGTTTTAAATATTTTATTCAACTTTTTATGTTTTCCGAAAACAAACATCATTTTTATGGATTTTTATGATTGATAATTAACAGTGGAATTTACTCCAAAAGCAACTGTGATATTCGTAATCATTACGCAAAAATATACATGTACCTTCAACATCTGGAGAAGGGACCAATTGAACATTTATTGAAATGAGCGTTTATATATTCTCATATATTCAATACAAGTATTAGTTTTTAATGCATAGAAACGCTTATTTTCAAAAATATTAAAATAAAAATTTTATAAAAAAAATATTATTGTAAGGCAACATAAATATTCAAAATGTTAAATAAAGTTATATGTCCAATTAATATATAATATAGCAAACTTGATCCCATTGATAAATGCTGTATAGAAAGTGTCAATAATTATTGAATTTTCCATTGCATCAATAATAAGCGTATGGTTTTAATAGTTTCAGTTCTACTTTATATTACAATATTCATTATTTCTTTCGTGATGAACATTTTTACATCTGTTATACTTCAGTGTGATTTTGTGTGCACTCCTGTATTTATTTTTTTTTTTTCAATATATATAATATCTTTACATATTCAGTCAATACTTTTGTTTTACACATATGAATTTTTTGAATTCACTATTGTACATACTGATATTAAATTTAGTTAATAAATTTAATTCATTATGTCTTGCATACATATAGTATATATAATGCATAAATATGGTATATATTTATGCACTTATTATTTATATATAATCAATATTATTATTTATAAATAATCAATATTTATAAAATCAACTTATTATATATTTTTATATATGAAAACAGTTAAAATTAATATACAACAATAACTTTTATTCATAATTAATTTACACGAATTATATAAATTTGTATTATTATTATTATTGTTATTATTATTATTATTTTTTACGGAGTCTGTGAATGCTGTTTATGCATCTCCGATGGTGGTTCAGCAAGAATGATCCTGAAAAACGACCACCGGAGTATGTGCGACTCGACAGAAAACCCATGTCACTACGCACTAAACACATCTCTCCGTGTTGCACCGACACCAGCCCGGAACTGTTATACACATTACTTCAGCCTGAGAGGCAGTCCTTGCGTGGTCGTTTCACGTTCATATCTTTCATTCCAGATTCTCATGCATACTCGATATTACATTCTCTCTTCATAGGCTTTCAATCGTCCAGACATCCATCTGCTCTTTTGTTCTGAAGCACACTCATAACGTATTTTGCGATCAACCGCCAGCTGTCCGCGTCCGTCATCATAAATTTCGTCACGTTTTCTGACGTGATCGCTCCTGTCCTCGTCTGTAACTCTAGTCGTGGCTCAGTCCAATGTTCGCACACAAAAAATGTGTGCTCCGCATCGTCCCAAGCCCATCCGCAGTACTTGTATTCTGAAGAGGCGACCCTCTTCATCTTGCAGAGGTACTTACGGAAGTATTCGTGTCTGGACAGAAATTGGGTAAGGTAGAAATCCACTTCTCCGTATTTCCTCTCTTTCCACGGACCGATTTCGGGTATTAGTCTTTTCGTCCACCGTCCTCTTTCGTCCGTCGTCCACCGTCTCTGCCATGTCTCGATGGTCTTCGTCCGTTCTTCAGTCACAGCGTCTTCCCTTCCAACGGTCGAGCTCCGCTCGTAAATTCGCTTCCGTTCGGCCGCGAGCAGATCGATGGGAATGACCCCAGCAATCGCGAAAATGACGCTCTCAGACACGGTACAATAGGCGCACGCGATTCTTAATGCGCCGACCCTTTGTACGCTTTTCATGGCGTTCGGGCGTTTCCTGATATTCATCGCGTCGGCCTAAACCTCCGCCCCGTAAAGCAAAATCGAGTGGGTAACGCTCATCAGTAGTCTGCGAACGTTCTGTTTCGGTCTGTTCGTATTAGCCATCAGTCTACTTAGAGCCTTGGTCTTTTCTGCTGCCTTTGTCGCCGCGTTTCGTAAGTGGGGCCAGAAGCTCAGCTTCGTATCCAAGGTAACGCCAAGATACTTGACTTCACTCCTGGTTTCCAGTCTTTTCGTCCCTAACGTCATCGGAACCACCGTCTGTATACATCTGCGAGTCAGCAGCAACAACTCAGTCTTTTGCAGCACGAGCTGCAGTCCGTGGTCTGTCATCCATTCGTTCACGCGTCTCATGACCTGATTCAGCTTTAACTGAATCAAGTGATAGTCGCGCGCGACTATCACGGCTGCCACATCGTCGGCATAGGCAATGAGACGCGCGTCGGAGGGCATGTCTAGTCTCAACAAACCGTCGTATTGTACGTTCCAGAAGTCTGGGCCTGAAATGGAACCCTGCGCCACCCCCACTGTCACGCGTTTCCATTTCTTTCCGTCCAAAGTATCATACATCAGTCCTCGGTCTCGTAAGTAGTCCCGTATGATACGAAGGAGGTAGGAGTCAACCTTGAAAGTCAACTCCAACGCCCCCAGTATCTCTGTCCATTTTGCAGAGTTAAAGGCGTTACGAACGTCCAGGGTCACCAACAGAACCAGTGGTCTGGTTGCATGACAGTCTCTGTTCGCCGCGTGAAAGATGTTCGTCACGTCACCTATAGCTCCGATTGTCGACCGTCCTTTTCTCCAACCGTGTTGTTGTTCGGATAGGTCTCCGGCGTTTTTAATTGCCTGTGACAGTCTTGGTCTCAGCAGTAGCTCCAACAGCTTCCCTGCCGTATTTAGTAGACAGAGAGGCCTGTATGAAGAAGGCAAATCGGGGTTCCCCTTAGACTTACGGATGAGAACCAATCGCGCCTCCTTCCAGAGCCTGCTAAAAACTCCCACCACCAGACACCCGTTGTACAAACCCAAAAGGATGTCCGGGCGGCGCGAAGCGACCACCCGTAACACCTCACTAGGTATGCCATCGGGACCAGGGGCCTTGTTAGGCTTCAACGCATTCGAAGCTCTGCGGAGCTCTTCCTGCGTGAAGAGAGGGATCTCTATATCTGTCATTTCATTTGTCGCGTCCGTTCTGTTGGGATGGGTTGGGAAAAGTCTCTCAACTATCCGCTCCATCACTTTCGCGTCTCGTAGTTCCGGCGGACCCCGACCTCCCAGGGCGCATGTTACAATTTTATAACCGTTGCCCCAGGGATCCGAGTCTACCTCGTCGACTAGTTATGTCCAACACCGTTTCTTACTGTTATTGATCGCGTATCTCAGTCGCTGTCTGGCGCGACTATACTCTGTAGAGTATAGTCCCACTACGCCTCGACTTCGGGCTCGTTGAGCTTTCCGTCTCAGCTTCAAACAATTGCTTCTGAGATCCGCGATCTAGAATATATTGTGATCATCCATTTGACGGTCGCGCATTTACGCGTTTGGTCAAAACCGCAAGTGTTTACGGGTGATCGCGAATACCGCACTCGCGATCCGCAAGAGTGCGTGTGGAGTGTAGAGGAATCGAAAAAGGAACGAGTACGTTTCCTCTTCTCGTTCTGACCTTCAAAGAGACTAGACGCCTCTGATTAAAGCCACCAACCGCTAACACATCTGTAGATTCAGTCCCGGACTTCGTATGGTCTTCAGGCATTCACCCATGTCATCAAACGGCACCGAGACTAGGAGGCACGCACAGCGCTCCACCCAGCAGCCGCCAAAAAGACACACCAGAGATAGAGAAGATCATGCAGCGGTACAGACGCCGCATACCGAATGTCAGCGCAGCGAGACAGAGAGAAAGTGTAGGGGATAGCAGCGGCAGCAGTTGCATTGACATGGCAAGTACCCTTAGTACTTATTATATATATTTTGACCACTTTTCTCTGAGAGAGAGAGAGAGAGAGAGAGAGAGAGAGAGAGAGAGAGAGAGAAAGAGAATATAATCCGAGTCAGGCCGCGACATCGTTTTATCAAGCGAACACTCGTACCACACGCATCCGCGTCGGTACCATTCCATTATCGCGTTTCCAGCCACCTTATCGTTGTCTCCGCGAACTCGTGCCGCGACACCATGCGCGGTGGAACCTGCCGGGAGTGTTAGCTTGTATTTAATGACTTTCCGTTTGACGTTGTGTTTTAGTACTGTAAATGAAACCTGTGTTTGTTGAGTTTATAAATCTATCGTATTTTAGTTCAGCCTTCCCGCATCCGTTTTTCTGTTCCCCTTTCCAGCAGTCGACGGATCCAGCCGGTGCGTTGTGGTGGTCACGTACACACACGCACGCTGATCTACATGGTAAGTGTAATGCCAAAACTGACGTTACAATGTATATATATATATATATATATATATATATATATATATATACATACTAATATTTTAATTATATTAACTACATATTATTTCTCTCTTGCATTTCGAACTATTTTAATTTATATGAATTATTTTAGCATTCACAATGAATTTCTTCTTGTAATTTGAACAAAAACATTATTAATTAATAAAATTTTAAATAAAATATAATCAATATATTATAACGACTGCATAATTGTACAAGATAATACTTTTTATGTGTTTCATAATACATATATAACTAATATTAATTATAATTTTTCTTATATATAAATTATACATTTACTTAAAAATATGATGAAACGCATTTCGGACAGCTTTTTGGCATTTTATGTATTAATGATAAAAAGTTTATCTAATACCATAAATATGACATTTTTTATAGCGACCAAATAAATGAATAGGAATTTTTTATTTAAATAGTCTAAATAATGGTGAAAAAATGATAAATAACAAAATCGATTGTTATTCGCCTGTATCATCATCTATGACTTAGGTATTTATTGGAGATTATAGATTATGTTCGATTCATTGAGGAGGTGTACCTACGTTACATATATATTATATTATATTTATATATACTATTAATAGATATATGAGATTACATTATCATATATATTTATATTTTTATTAATATTATCGATCAATTTACAATACAAATAATATTATTTTGTTTAAAAAAAAACATGCGATCCATCGAACTCGAACCGACGACCCTATGGTTCATAAGCAAACGCATTATCCACTACGCTACAGATTATACATTCATATTATGATAACTAATCTACTGGTGTCGATTCGTAATAAATTCGGTTCGTAAAAAATACAGACATTTGGTCAAGTCCTGCTTAAATATTTTTTTAGAATTCGATACTTTTTCAGAAGTTTTGCACTAGCTATAATAAAAAAAAATAATTAAGACGGGCAATTAAATAACAATAGTTGTAGAAACAAGTTGACCTATATATTGATGATGTAAAAATGATATGAATTTTTTTTACCGTATAGATTAATTTTATATATATATATATATATATATATATATATATATATATATATATAGTTGATAGCTTGAAATTAAGATTCATATATTGATAATTTTTAGATTTAATTTCTAGTGTTGCGTCCAGCGATTACGTCGAATATATATATATATATATATATATATATATATATATATATGTATATGGATATATGTACGTATATATATATATATATATATATATATATATATATATATATATATATATGTGTATATGGATATATGTACGTTTATATATATATATATATATATATATATAGATATATATATGTATACGTATGTAGGTGTATATATATGTATATATCTGTTCAAGGACAAGGAGGGATCGGTCGAATTGCCTCGGCATGCCTACCCGTCGAGTTCTCGATGAATTTCAGGCCCGGGAACGTGAGTAAGAATAAAGAAAGCAAAGGAGACAAGCGTTTGGCAACATCGCCTTCACGACAATATATATATAAAAAAAAAATATATATATATATATATATATATATATATATATACAAAGGTAAGGCAAAGTTCGTAGATATTCTCGGAGTAGTGAGAATAAATACGTTTATATTTGTATATATAAACTCTGCGGACCTCGATGCCAAATGCCTGCGCAGCGCAAGCTTTCTAGTAATAAAATCGGACTCGGACCAGATGTGGCTATAGTAATGCAGCCTAACCATAGCCTGCCGCGGCCAGCGCTGGCCGAAGTATTGTCTCTATTCCCGCACCGCTTGTACTTTCCCGCCCCTCTGGAAAATTCGGAACGAAGCGGAGGCGCGCTAATGCGCAATTTACGACCCTTCCCCCTTTTCTTTGTATACGAAATGCGAAACCCGAGTAACAACCTAATATACCAATATCCCAAGAGGCTTGAGCAACTGAAATACGTCTGAAATTTTGGCTTCGAATAGAAAGTAAAATTTCTCGAAGCAATCGACGTACAGAAATAATATTATTTCTGAACATGCATTTCAATTTTTCCAAAATGCTAATATAATGAAAATGTACAAATATTCGTTTAATAAGCAGGGTTGATATTATTATTACTAACTTCGAAATTATACTTATTGTTGTAATTAATATTACTCTTAATTTTTAATATTGATAAATTATTCATATTGTTATTTACACTATTATTATTATTATTATTACAAGCACTAATATTCCTATTCTTACTAACATTACCGTTCTAATATATAGTAATGCGATTATTAATATTGCTATTGTTATTATTATTATTATGATTATGTTTAATATTACTTTTCTAATTAGTTTACTTAATAATATTTCTGCGCTATTCGCTGATAGTTTGCTTTTACTATCATTAACATTATTATTACTATTTTTACTATAATTATAAACGATATTAATTACCATTAAATTTACTATTACTGTTTTTGTTAATGCATCGATTCAATTTTTATTACTATTATCGTTATTAATTATTATTATTATTAAGTCATACTAATGTATCATTAACTTATGGATTATTTTATATATATAAGAATACGTTTTAAATATAGCTTAGTTATAAGCAGTTCTAAAATACAGAAATAATAATCATAGTTGTAAGAGATGAACGGACGGCTTTCTCTATGTAGAAAAAACGTCCCTTTATCTCCCCCACCACGATGTAATTTCCAGCGGAGAAAATTTCGGCGGCGCAGGGCTCGGACTATAAATACGGGCCCTGAAAACTGCGGAAAGCAGATTGCCGGCCGCGTTTACTCTGCTCAGTTCATACTTTGCTCAATTCCTCGAAATAAAAGTAAGTCGCTTAAAGATTCATTTTCGAGTTATATTTTTCTTTCCCTTTTTAATTCCGCGAAGCACGCGCTAGACTTTGGGTCAGGGGACGCTAGTCTCTGCAGGCAAGGAAATTGCCGATAGACTTTGCAGCCTCCGCTAGAGTTCAGCGCGGATAGCTAGTGAGGTGGACTGGAGGCCGAGGAAGCTCGCGCCCCTACTACCTCCTAGAGGATATTAGATCCGTCGCCGCTCTAATATCCAACCGATCGTGTTGGAGCTGCCTCGAGTGTGGCCCTCACGACCGGCGGAATTACGCGACCGCGCCGCGATGATTGATCTCGCGATCCGCCCCGCGTATCCCTGGCTTCAACGTTAAAGCGTGGCCAAAAAACAAGGGGGCAACCGGCGTTAACTAACGGCAGTAAATCGCCGTTAGGATTAACCGGGTGGCACCAGCTTCGGTTGGACGTCACAAAAAAAATTGGGGGCTCGTCCGGGATAGTAATAGAATAGCTCGCGATAATTATCGTTGCACGCGGCACGCGTTTATTTTTAGAGTTAAATTTTCGTTCAGTTTCGGTGCCCATTTTTATTTGTTGTTGTTGTTTTGATCCAGCTAGGATTCAACCTTTTTGAGAATAAAAATCCATATTTTTGTTTTTTTTAGTGGAAGGGTCAGGTTCATCGTATAAACGAAGGAAAAACAGGGCCCATAAAAGGGCTCAGAAGGAAAAACGACTGCTAATTCGCGGCCAGATTTTGGAGGCAGAGCAGGTCCGTCGGGAGGAAAAGGGGCTCGAGCGGTTGCCTGATCGCGACCTCGAGGCAACCGTGTGGCGGTTATACCACCCCCTCCACGACCGTTATATTCGGGATCTCAGAGCCCAGCGCCCGGTCGAGCGGGTAATAGCTGAGCTAGAGACCCGAAAGTTCGTGGAGCAAGTGGATAAGCCGCGGGCGTATACACCGCAGGTGTATGCGTCACAAGTGTACAAGCCACGGACGTATAAGCCGCTGGCTTTAATCAAGCGCCCGAAAATACCTTTGCCGCCCTTAGCGGAGTTAATTGGCGAGCGCGGGACTCGCCCATCCACGGCCACCGCTGAGGCCGCCGCCTCACCCGTCGCCACACCGCCGCCGCTGCCGCCGGCACCCGCAGTTGCCGAGCCGCCCAGCCCATCGGTCGCCAGTATAATAGAGGAAGGGGTAAAAACCCCCACCCGCTCTCCTGTCGAGCCATCCGCGATATCACCGTTCGGCACGGTGATACCGTTGAACGCGGCAGGTTGCCCGCGGACACCCCGGGGTCCCAGCGACCGCGAGCTCCGCAAGGCGGCAAAAAAGCGACGAGAAACGGACGCGGCGATACCAGGAGAGCAGGACGCAGGAGAAAGTGAAGGCACTGCTGCTCTCCCCAACGCTGTCCGTAACGCACCCGCCCACGACAACGAGAGGAGGTGGGGGAAAATTGCCGCCCGAAAGCTATTATTCTTCGGTCCGGACAGCGAGACCGAAGAGTAATAACTCACCCGCTCGCCCACGTGACTGGCCCGAATAGCGGTAGAGAGAGAGAGCGAAGGTCTGCCCTCCCTCTGCCGTGCCGAGTGATCCTGCCCCCAGTGGAGGTCAGTGAACCACCCACGCGCGCACACGACTGGCCGAGAGTGACCGGGGTCAGTGACCCGCCCCCTCCACTATATATATAATAACAAATTGTGTCCGAATATATATATATATATATATATATATATATATATATATGTGTGTATGTGTAATAACCGGTACCAATAAAGAAAACACTACTGATAATAATACTGGGTTGGGATTATTGTTCCTCATATCCTGCATTCCTTATTTTTAATTTAACAAACATAGTCCATAAACCTTTTACTTTTCCGTTAAGTACCAATCTTTGATTTAAATTTCAATATTTTTCAATTTTTACTTATAAATTGTTATTAACTAATTTAATAATTTTTTTTATATCGTTTTTTATAATTAAGAACTTCTTAAATATTTTTATAATTTCGATATTTCCTTTTTTTATTACTTTTAGTTACAAATTTGTTTAGTGTTAATAATTAATTTAATAATTCGTTTTTGTTATTAAGACCTTTTTATTATAATATAAATTTTTATATTAACTTTAATAATTCATTTAATAATTTTTTTTGGCCTTTTAAATAATTTTTATTTTTAATATCCCCTTTTTACTTTCTATTTTTTTTTAACCTTATTTTTTTTATTAATTAATTTAATAATTTTTAGTTTCGATATGTTCCGTTTCATTATTTTAATAATTAATTTAATAACTCTTTTTATCATATTTTTTTTTATTATTTTCTGCCTTTTCATTATTTTCCTTTCATTTTTATATTTTTCTTTAACTTTAATAATTCATTTAATAATTTTTTAGGCTGTTTAAGTAATTTTTATTTCAATATTCCCGTTTTTACCTTTTATTTTTCATTTTTATAAGTTTTCTTATTAATTAATTTAATAATTTTTAACCTTTTTTTTATATTTTCTGTTTTTACTTATTTTCTTTATTTAATAATTTTAATTTCAACATTTTCCATTTTTTTTTTATTCATAATTAACATAATAATTGTTAATTTCATAACCTTAATTTCAATATTCCCTGTTTTTTTTCTTTATTATTTGGCGATTTTATTTATAAATGTTTATTTAACTTTAATAATTTACTTTAATAATTTTTAAGACCTTTTTAATAATTTCTCTTCCAATATTCCTTTTTTTACTTTCGTTTTTTCAATTTTATCTGTAAATTTCTTATTAATTAATTTAATCGTTTTTAATTTTTTTTGGTTCAATATATCCTGCTTTCCTTATTTAATAATTTTTAATTTCAATATTTTCCCTTTTCTTTATTTTAATAATTAATTCCAATATTTTCTGTTTTTTTTTTCTTTCCCTATAAATATTTTTTTTTGATTCCCTTTTTAATATTCAATTCACTAATTTTTAAAAAATTTTTTTTTATTTATTCCAGCTTCAATATTTTCTGTTTTTGATTGTTTTCCTCCTAATTATTTTCAATTTTTCCATTAATAATTTCAATATTTTCTGTTTTTTTTTTTTGCCGTCTCCTTAATAACCTTTTTTTTATCTTTTTCCCCAACCGGGAAAATCCCCGGTCCAAATGGTAGGACTGAATAGAGATTACCCCTTACCGAACGAAGAAAGACTTCGTACAATAGAGGAGCGAGTAAGCTCTCATCATAGGGCTCTCTCCACGGTCGGAACGTTATCACGGAATAATCGTACCTATATAGAGGAGCTCCAAGAGGCCTGTGCGGAGACGCACGGAAATACAAATTTCCTATTACAAAAAATAACAAGTGCGGAGGAGCGTATAAAGGGGTTGGAAAAGGAAAACCAAGAACTAAAGGCTTGGTTGGAAAAAACCTGGGCGATAACCGCGCGCGCATTTAGGGAGTTAAACCGGAATCAAACCGTCAACGAGGTAGACATAGAGTTGTTGGAAGAAGCTGTTAGACAATTAAATCTTGAGGATTGAGTAGAGAAGAGACACTCCCAATTTGTTTTATTTATATATACGCAAGTAGGTTAGTTAAGCGGTATAGTCATCGGAACTTACCTCGTTCAATTTTATAACATTTTTAACTAATAAGTTACTAATTTACTTGTTCTTTATGCCTTTAATACCGATTTTAACGCGAAAATTTGACACTAGGACGCATGTCTGAGCAGCGTGTCACTAGAAGTCGGGCAGATAAGAATAAATTCTGCCTAGACGATATCGACAACGTCGACCCTTTTTCTCCAACTAAAGAGATCCCGAGGGATGGAGAAATAAAACCTCGACCGCGAGTGTTACAAAGAACGATTGACGCTTTGGAAGACTCTTTCATAGAACCGATCGCGCAAACGGCAAAATCAGCCGATAGCAAGCAAAAAGAGGTATCTGAAAACCTCACGATATATATTTCAGACAACAAACAAGCCCACGTAACAATGCCTACTCAGGCTGTTCCGTTGAAAGACGCGCTTAAGGTAGTGCCCGTATTTGATGGGCGCAATATTACCTTAAGCGAGTTTTTCGAAGGCTGCGACGAAGCCTTGGAAATTATAGATGCGACCAGCGAATCAAGCTTCATCAAATTGTTACGGTCACGTATAATCAGGGAGGAGAGACAGGCGATTCGTGGGCAAACGTTTGTAACCGTTAGGGCTTTAAAAGATTACTTAGAAAAGATATACGCACCTCCTCGAACTATACAACAACTGATCGGTGAATTAGGAATGGAGTTCCAACGGGATGACGAAAACGTTATTTCATTCGCTAATCGAATAAAGGACCTTGGCCGTCGACTTCTAGAAGCAGAGAGAGCTCATGTAGGAGCTGTGACGGAAGCGATGCGCCGCGAAGCTGAAGCGACAGTAATTACTTGCTTTCGCAAAGGCCTGAGGAAAGAAATCGATAGAAATATCGGAACAACGGTGACAGATCTTAATAATATCGTTAATAAAGCGATACAAGAAGAAAGAGACCTTGACGAACGAAGTTTATTAAGAGATCTTAGTCGCAAACTCACAGTTCGGGGAAGAGAAGACCGCAAAAAGGCATATATATGTCAACTCGAGGAACCCCCTGCTCAGCAGCAAATTGAAACCTGCACACGGTGTAGACGATCCGGACATAATGCCTTTAATTGCAGAGAACGAATGGCGAATAAAGCGTCCATTGAGACATGCCAATTATGCGATAAACCTGGACATACAGCAAATACGTGTCGCAACCGCATGATTTGCCAACTTTGCAATTTGATTGGCCATACGGCGAAGAACTGCAAACCTATTGAAAGATGTTTTCGGTGTAGCGAGCCCGGACATAGATCAGCGATATGTCCGTTGAATATTATAACCGGGGCTCAACAACGCAACAATACACCTTACCGTCCGGTTTGTAGAAAGTGCAACCGACCAGGACATATGGCTGCATCTTGCCCTACTCCGAAGAGTTGTGCGTATTGCAAAAATACGGGGCATGACATTAACGAGTGCAGAAAAAGGATATACAATGAAAAAATGCGAGCGGAAAACTCGAACGGTGCCTCCATGTCCAGAGCGCAGCCAACGGCACCGCTCGCCCCCATGCGCTCAACCAATATAGCGAGAATGGAGGAGGAAGCCTCAGAATTGCAACCATTGTAAAAAGTGACTTTCTGCCCCACGTAAATCTAAAGTTTGGGAGCAGGAAACTCTCATTTTTGGTGGACTCAGGATCACACGGTAATATACTAAAACACGGGAACCTACCCTTCGGCATAGAAATAAACACAACTGACATAGTAAATCTAAAGGGAATAACCGACAACGTAATTAAATCCCTGGGAACCGCCTGTATAAAAGGGTTCGGAGAATTAATAAGATTTCACATCGTAGAGGAAAGTTTTAAACTCCCGTTGATGGAATATTAGGAATAAGCTTCTTAGTGCAGCAAAGATCCATAGCAGATTTCAAAAAAAATACATTGAAGATCGGAGAACACGAACTGCCATTGGGTGGTAAAAATAGTTCTGAACAATCCCCAAGGATACTTAACACTAACTTTGCCGGAAACCACAATAAATTTCTATTTCTAAACTACGAAGGAACACTGATTTTAATTGACACCGGTTGTGAAGCTAGCGTCATTAAAGCAAAAGTATTATCATCATTGAAAATTGTTGACACGACAAACGAGACTTATTTAAAGGGGATTGATGGATTACTAATGCCTACACTCGGTGCCGCTTCCCTTAATATATTAGGCGTAGAATCATCAATAACAGTAATACCGAATAACAGCGCCATACCATACGATGCGATATTAGGATCTGATTTTTGTACAGCGCTAAAGTAGTTATTGATTTTGGAGAATAAACCATTACGATCGAAAATAAAAGAACAGAATTAGAGTTTCTACGCGACGAAGAAGTACTAATGTATAACAATGAATAATCAGAAACTGATACAATGCAAAACTGGGAGTTCGAGAATCTTAAATCCCTAATGCGATTCGACAATACTAATCTCCAGGAGTTCGACTGGAGTAAAGGAGATTATAAAAATCTTTTTTTGGCATCTGAACGGTACGATGATATACATGTATCTTCAGACCGACTAACCAAGTTAATCGGACTTACGGAAATTAATAAGCTGCAAAAGGAAGAATAGCAGCAAGCCGTGAAATTGTTGAAAAATAACCCGGATCGGTTTTATCTCGAGGGTGATGAACTTACTACAACTAATGTTGTAGCTCATAGGATCCCCACGACCGACGATATTCCGGTGAGCACGCGTCAATACAGATTGCCGCATGCTCTGAAAGACGAGGTGAACCGACAAGTGAATGAATTACTGCAGAAGGGCGTAATCAGACACTCTAGAAGTAGCTATTCGTCAGCGCTTTGGGTCGTACCAAAAAAGCAATTAACAGATAATAAACCACGTTGGCGAGTTGTAGTAGATTTCCGTCCCCTAAACGAGAAAACAGTAGCAATGGCCTACCCGCTGCCTAATATTGTTGAAATACTCGACACCGTTGGTGCTGCTAAATACTACACTGTCATGGATTGCGTCTCCGGATTCCATCAAATACTGATGAGTCCGGAAGACATGCATAAAACTACTTTTTCAACACCTGACGGGCATTTTGAATTCGTTCGCACGCCATTCGGTTTGAAGAACGCAGGCGTGGAATATCAGCGCGCGATGAACTTTACGCTCGAGGGCCTTATTGGCAAGGGCGTGTTTGTCTATATGGACGACATAGTAATCTATGCCAAAACTTTGGAAGAACACGAAAAATTGTTCAATGAAGTAATGGAAAGATTACGTAAAGCGAACTGGAAGCTGGAACCCGGAAAGTGCAAAATTCTACAACGAAAAGTAGCATATTTAGGACACGTTCTTAGCGAAGACGGGTTAACACCCGACCCAAAGAACCTAGAAGCGGTAGAGCGATTCCCGCGTCCTAAGCACGTTCAAAATGTTCGACAATTTTTGGGTTTAGCCGGATACTACCGTAGATTTATTAAGGACTTTGCCAAAATTTCTAAACCCCTCACCAAGCTTCTGCAAAGCAATGAACCTTTTGTCTGGGGAGAAAACGCGGAAAATGCGTTTGCATGCCTAAAAAGCGCTCTATGCACAGTGCCTGTGTTGCGATTCCCTGATATGGATCAACCATTCATTATCACGACGGACGCGTCGGGTTATGCAATTGGGTGCATCCTATCACAAGGAAAACTCGGTAGGGATTAACCGATCGCCTATACGTCGCGAGTTCTGCGCGGACCCGAGTTGCGCTATGAGGTATACGAGAAAGAAGCACTTGCTATGCTTCATTCCGTGTACACCTTTAGGCCGTACGTATTCGGACGTACGTTTATCCTCGTGACTGACCACCAACCGCTCGTGTGGTTCAAAACAGCTGATTTGAACACGCGTGTGATAAAGTGGAGGTTTAAGCTTTCAGAATATGACTATAAAGTCGTTTACAACCCAGGAAAGACGAATGTACACGCTGATGCGTTGTCACGTAACCCTGTTGAGAATGTAAACGTAGTCACTCGAGGGCAAAGAAAAAGGCAACTTAATCTTGATAAACCGGTGGCGAGTCCTAAAAATCCGCATTCTCATTGTGTTGAGCCTCCCAAAGTTCCGAAGGCACGTACGAAGTATGCTAAGTTAAAAGGGATTAGAAGTGCTGTCCCAAATCACCGAGTTACCAGATCTAAAGTCCGAAGAGAAAATGGCGAGGATAACACGCAGAACGTTTCCAATTTTTCAAGAGTTAAAGATTTTCCACGTTTAAACAAGGACGAGAGAAGTCGTACTAATTTTTCTAAGTCGGGAGTTGATAGTACTAAGAATGGCGCGAATAAGATGCCATATATTTCTAATTTTTCGGAAGAAGATTTGTGATGTTTAAACAAAGACGAGAGAAGTCGTACTAATTTTTCTAAGTCGGGAGTTGAGGGCATTACCAAAGAATCAAATAGGAAGATTTTAACGAAAAATGTTCGTCCGCAACGACGTAAAACTAGGGAAAAAACCAAAGAACGCAACGAGAAAATGCAAGGAACTTCTATTTCTAGACAGGAGAATATAGATGCGCCGAATCTGCAACAGATTGAGATAGGGACTAATAATGATCAAACACGTATTCGTAGACGACGTGGACGACCGCGAGTTATAGAAATTCACTATCAAAGAAAACCCAACGATGTTATCAAGAGTAAATCTCCCAGATTAGTTAACACGCAGCAAAATAATGAAAAAAATACCTTGCAGACAGTTAGTGAATCATACTAGCGAATCAGGCAGTGAATCATCATATGTACCGCAAAAGCCCAAACGGAAAGGTAGAAAACCTAAACAGAAATTACTTCCTCTAACGTCCGAAAATAATAGTAATCAAAGTAGTAATGATTCGGATACCTCTAGCAGCGAAAGCTCAGTAACAACGGATCGGAGTAACCGTTCAGGTCACGAAAACGATAATGTTAAAGAGAGCACGACTGACGATAGGAGGACAAGTCCAAAGAGAGACAAAAATAACTTCGTGGAAACCAAAGAATTGATTCAGTTTCGCAATGATCATATTGTCTATTTTGTCAATAATAAAGGTGAACCTTGCGATGTAGCAGCACGGAAGCTCGCCGAATCAAATAAAATTCCGCAGCGGCAATACATAGAGGAAACTAGAATAAGCTCGTATAAACGAAGCAATCGCAAATTTCTAATTGCCCTAAGTATCAGAGGCGATAAGCCCTAGTCATTATCGAGAATAAAGGAAAACATTCAGAAAGTATGTAAAGAATTAAGAGCATTTAGTTTAGAAAAGAAAATTGAGGAATTCAGTATAGCTCACTCGCCAGACATAGAAGGGTTAGAATGGTGCGAGGTTATAAGTATATTCTTAAACGAATTTAAGGATACAGGTATAAAGATAATAATTTGTAAAGGGAGTTTAAAATTTGTCCCACCTGATCGCCGTGATGAGATATTCTACGAGTATCATAACTCACCTGTCGGTGGTCATAGAGGCGTTTCGAAAACATACAACCGTATTAGACAGGATTATTATTGGGATAATTTAAAGGCAGATGTACAAAGGCGCGTTCAGCAATGCATAGACTGCCAATTGAAGAAACTTGTACGTGTTAAAACAAGGCAACCCATGGTAATTACTGACACTCCAGGTACTACATTTGAGAAAATAGCCCTCGATATAGTGGGTCCATTACCTAAAACAAGAAGCGGAAACGAATATATCCTAACAATGCAGGATCAATTATCCAAGTATTGTATAGCTGTCCCGCTGCCCAACGCGGTAGCATCAACAATTGCCGATGCATTTATAAAGAGGTGTATTTGCATCTATGGAGCTCCGAAAGTAATACTTACGGATCAAGGTAGAAATTTTTTAAGTAGCCTCATGCAACGGATTGCAAAGAGATTCAGAATGAAAAAGGTCAGGACAACGGCTTTCCACCCTCAATCTAACGGGTCTTTAGAACGGTCCCATCACGCGTTAGGAGAATTTTTGAAACAATATACAGAGAAAGACTCCGAATGGGACGAATGGGTAGAAATAGCGATGCTGAATTATGATACGTGTGTACAAGAGAGGACGAAGCATACTCCGTTTGAAGTAGTCTTCGGCAGATTAGCTAGGCTCCCCTCCAATGATCCACTACGTGAAGCGAATCTGATCCCAACATACCAGGGTTACGTTAAGGAATTAGTGGTTAGGTTAACTGGGATAAAGAGATTAGTATACGATAACCTTATCCAGTCGAAAGAGAAATCAAAACTATTATACGACCGACATGTGAAAGAAGTAAAATTTAGAGTAGGTGATTATGTTTTCTTACTGAGTGGCCCGAAACCCGCGAAACTATCGAACCAGTATTCCGGTCCGTTTCGTGTATTAGAAATCATCGGGAAAAATAACGTAAAAATTCAGTATAAAAAGGGCGGAAAAGTTGTTCACGCGAACAGACTACGGATATCCTATATTGATAACGACGCGAGAAACATCGAAACTAAGCAATAACCCCGAGTATACGCATATCTGGCAATCTAACTAAAGAGTATGTAGATATATGAGTATATATATGTATATATAGATATATATGTATATGTGGGCATATCTGTACATATTCGTCAAAAAAAAACAAACTAAAAAAAATCGAAAAACATACAAAATACAAAAAAAACGGATTACTAAACTAGAGCGTCAATATGTCAAATATTTTGCGTTAATTAACATTATATAATAAAGAACATATCATGTAACAATCCGTCTGATAGATTTAAATATTCGATGCTAAATTGATTTTAAACCACTTGCGATTAATTGTTAAGCTATACAAGCATTTATAAATAAGACCATGTATATGTTAGGGAACATTATAATTAGCTTTGTACTTCCTTTTTTTTTCACGTTCTTACCTAGTCTTTAACTGCGTACTTGTAAACCTAAAAATATATTATAACATGCAAGTTTAAAAAGGGAAGAAGACCAGAGATGAATTCGACTGACACAGCCAGCTATATTACTTCAAGAAAACAACGATGATCAACCAAGAGTGACATCTATAACGGGAAAATACCGAGGCGACCTGAAGAAACGGAAGCCGATACTTTTACCAAAGGAACTCAGGGTGATGGTTGATTGGGATTATTTCAATCCCAAACCAACCATTTAAGGTTGCGGGTGTTGCGTCCAGCGATTACGCCGAATATATATATATGTATATGGATATATGTACGTATATATATATATATATATATATATATATATATATATATATATATGTATATGGATATATGTACGTTTATATATATATATATATATATATAGATATATATATGTATACGTATGTAGGTGTATATATATGTATATATCTGTTCAAGGACAAGGAGGGATCGGTCGAATTGCCTCGGCATGCCTACCCGTCGAGTTCTCGATGAATTTCAGGCCCGGGAAAGTGAGTAAGAATAAAGAAAGCAAAGGAGACAAGCGTTTGGCAACATCGCCTTCATGACAATATATATATATATATATATAAAGGTAAGGCAAAGTTCGTAGATATTCTCGTAGTAGTGAGAATAAATACGTTTATATTTGTATATATAAACTCTGCGGACCTCGATGCCAAATGCCTGCGCAGCGCACGCTTTCTAGTAATAAAATCGGACCAGATGTGGCCATAGTAATGCAGCCTGGCCATAGCCTGCCGCGGCCAGCGCTGGCCGAAGTATTGTCTCTATTCCCGCACCGTTTGCACTTTCCCGCCCCTCTGGAAAATTCGGAACGAAGCAGAGACGCGCTAATGCGCAGTTTACGACCCTTCCCCCTTTTCTTTGTATACGAAATGCGAAACCCGAGTAACAGCCTAATATACCAATATCCCAAGAGGCTTGAGCAACTGAAATACGTCTGAAATTTTGGCTTCGAATAGAAAGTAAAATTTCTCGAAGCAATCGACGTACAGAAATAATATTATTTCTGAACATGTATTTCAATTTTTCCAAAATGTTAATATAATGAAAATGTACAAATATTCGTATTAATAAGCACGGTTGATATTATTATTACTAACTTCGAAATTATACTTATTGTTGTAATTATTAGGAGTGTGAATAAGTCTTTCCCGTTTTTTGTAAGAGATGGCGCCACCAATACTGTGCGAGTATTCAATGGTTACATATGTCATAATCAAAGCTTATTCATATGTCAACAATTCCATACTAACACATTAGTTAAAATTTTTTCGCATCATAAATTTTTGATATCGTGCAAATGTCGAAATTTGAGCCGAGTCGACGTCATTTGCGGGAAGTTTCACTTTATTGGTTCAATTTGAAGAAATCTGCTGCCGAGACGCATCGATTGCTTCAGGAGGCTTATGGAGAAGGTTGTGTCGATGATTCAAGTGTTCGCGGATGGTTTCGACGCTTCAAAAGCGGTGATTTCGACGTGGAAGACAAGGAGCGTTCCGGGCGGCCGCAAATCTTTGAAGATCGAGAATTGGCGACTTTGCTTGATGAAGATTCTTGTCAAACGCAAGAAGAACTTGCTGAAGCATTGGGAGTTGACCGAACAACCATTTCCAAGCGTTTGAAAGCCATGGGAATGATCCAAAAGCAAGGAAATTGGGTGCCGTACGAACTGAAGCTGAGAGACGTCGAACGGCGTTTTTGGGAAGTCCTACCCCACCCGCCGTATAGTCCAGACGTTGCTCCGTCTGATTACCATCTCTTCAGATCGATGACGCATGGCCTGGCTGACCAGCACTTACATTCCTACGAGGAAGCCAAAAAATGGGTGGATGACTGGATAGAGGCCAAACCAGTCGAATTTTTTTGCAACGGGATTCGTATGTTGCCAGAAAGATGGGAAAAAGTTGTAGCTAGCGATGGCCAATACTTTCAATAATTCATTTGTAACCATTTTTTCACAATAAAGGCTCAAAATTTGAAAAAAAAACGGGAAAGACTTATTCACATACCTGATAATATTACTCTTAATTTTTAATATTGATAAATTATTCATATTGTTATTTACACTATTATTATTATTATTACAAGCACTAATATTCCTATTCTTACTAACATTACCGTTCTAATATATAGTAATGCGATTATTAATATTGCTATTGTTATTATTATTATTATGATTATGTTTAATATTACTTTTCTAATTAGTTTACTTAATAATATTTCTGCGCTATTCGCTGATAGTTTGCTTTTACTATCATTAACATTATTATTACTATTTTTACTATAATTATAAACGATATTAATTACCATTAAATTTACTATTACTGTTTTTGTTAATGCATCGACTCAATTTTTATTACTATTATCGTTATTAATTATTATTATTATTAAGTCATACTAATGTATCATTAACTTATGGATTATTTTATATATATAAGAATACGTTTTAAATATAGCTTAGTTATAAGCAGTTCTAAAATACAGAAATAATAATCATAGTTGTAAGAGATGAACGGACGGCTTTCTCTATGTAGAAAAAACGTCCCTTTATCTCCCCCACCACGATGTAATTTCCAGCGGAGAAAATTTCGGCGGCGCAGGGCTCGGACTATAAATACGGGCCCCGAAAACTGCGGAAAGCAGATTGCCGGCCGCGTTTACTCTGCTCGGTTCATACTTTGCTAAATTCCTCGAAATAAAAGTAAGTCGCTTAAATATTCATTTTCGAGTTATATTTTTCTTTCCCTTTTTAATTCCGCGAAGCACGCGCTAGACTTTGGGTCAGGGTACGCTAGTCTCTGCAGGCAAGGAAGTTGCCGCTAAACTTTGCAGCCTCCGCTAGAGTTCAGCGCGGATAGCTAGCGAGGTGGACTGGAGGCCGAGGAAGCTCGCGCCCCTACTACCTCCTAGAGGATATTAGATCCGTCGCCGCTCTAATGTCCAACCGATCGTGTTGGAGCTGCCTCGAGTGTGGCCCTCACGACCGGCGGAATTACGCGACCGCGCCGCGATGATTGATCTCGCGATCCGCCCCGCGTATCCCTGGCTTCAACGTTAAAGCGTGGCCAAAAAACAAGGGGGCAACCAGCGGTAACTAACGGCAGTAAATCGCCGTTAGGATTAACCGGGTGGCACCAGCTTCGGTTGGACGTCACATTAGGTACAATTATTAATTATTTTTTGGACATTTGAAATATCTGCAATAAGAAATTATCGTAATTTCATTTTAGTTGCCCATTTTCTGGAAAATTATATATTTTATAGTTCTTTACATATCGTGTATATATATATATATATATATATATATATATATATATATATATATTGTGACGGGGAACGCAAGCACTACGTGCGCTTGCTTTCCCACGTCCCGTTGCTCTCTCTCTAGCCGTAGCCTGTAAATATGTATTTGTATATTTCCATGTATAGATGTTGATCTGTTACAGGCCGACACACAACTACACCGGCGGAAAGGTAAGTGAGAGAGAGAGCGGGGAGTGAGGAGAGACGGCCGCGCGCGCGAAGAATTAGACAGAGAGAAACCCGCGAGCTTTGAACACGCGTCGTAACCGGCCTTCGCTCCACGCACGTTTCTTTTGCTGTTACGGTGTCGTGTTTGGTCGTGTACGGGAACACGCCTCGTGCTCCACGTGTTTCCCCTCACCACGTACCTCTTCTTCGGGAAGTGTACCCGATCGGACGCGCGTGTTGTGCCACGGTATTGTGGGTGCGTGCAGTGCACACGTGCCTAGGACGAGTCCGAGCGAACGGACTGTCGTCCGACCCCGTCTCCGCGGAATTACCGCCCTATCCCGGGGTTTCTGGACGGCGACGTCACCGCCTCTCCCGGTGAAGAAAGGTGCTGCTGCCTGACGAGGACGCGCTGCGGGATCAACGAGCTCCGACTCGCTGTAAGTGGCAGCCTCTTTTCTCTCCCTCTCTTTCTCTCTTCCCGAACTCCTCGCGCGCCGTCGCCTCGGCGACCCTCTGCCTGCATCCTCGCATATAGGCGCTGTACGAATCCTTGCTATTAAAGCCGATTTAAATTTTAATTATTTTTATTTTATTATTTCGAGTGTGTTCAATTAGCCGCCCTACCTCACGCGCAATCCTGAAAGCGATATTTCGCCCTTCGCGAACCGCCCCTCTCTCTCGCCGGAATCATTCGGGGCTAAGCTCAGCCGGGCACAGATTTGCAACGGCCGTGCCCGCCGTCCTCGTGCTCGAGGCGGACACGCGCACCGTTACAATATATATATATATATATACATAATTTTTGTTAATTTAAAAATAGATATATTTAAGAATCGGGAAGTTTTTTCAGGTCTTTTATTAACTTGTGTCTGATTTATCTCCTACAAAATTTTTTATACGAAATATTTTTTGATATAAGCCATAGCTTTAAAATTATTAATGAAACAGTAAAAAAGAACAATTTTTTCTGTAATTGTACATTAAGTAAACAGATTTCCGACTTGCTATGATCCCGAAAATTTAAGCACTTATTACAAGCATCCTGAATAACCATTTTCTATAAAAAAATGATATTGCAAAAATGTCTTATATTAAATTTGAACATAACATTTTGGAATAAAAAAATTAAATGGAATTTCATGAAAAACATTTAAAGCGTCATGGACCAAAAATAAATCTTCAAAGAATTTGAAGCAACTTTCATAACCCATTTTCTACAGGGACATTTATTTGTAATATGCCCAAAGTAATGATTCACGTTTAAATAACTAAATAATTTTTTTATTCAATATTACTTGAAGTACACAAAAGCTATTTTTGTAGAATTTAGTTATTTCTGTAATTGAACATCCTGCACATAAATTTCAGATATGACGGTTGTAGCCGGGGAACTGGGAAACTTATACTAGCGCCATCTGTATTTTAGGGAACATTACTAATTAAATGTTCCCCAACAGATAGTTACCCGCATCAGAGATGATAAGAACAGATTGCCGGTGCCATATACGAAAGGCTCGACAATTTTCGAGCGTCGTGCACATGCGCCATCCATAGGGCCAACTGCTACACTAACGCGCCAACGCGACGTCACAACTACATAAGCATAAATTAGTGCGCGCATTTGCCTACGTCACGAGCTGTGACGCAGGCAATAAATATATGCAGATATAGCTGTATTATTCTGTTCAATGCGATGTTTCTGTTTTCGTTTGATTCATACGATTCATATAGAGGCTAAGCCAAAACGTAGCTAATATGCGCACGAGTATCAGAAAGTAATTCAGACCCAAACTCCAATGCCAGCTTCAAAATGCAAACGAATTTTTCATTCTGCAAAAAATCAAGGCTTTCCTTTCTTCCATTGTAGAAATTTCAACTTGAGTCATATGATTTTGTGCTAAAAGGGATATTCTATCAGGTATGTGAATAAGTCTTTCCCGTTTTTTTTCAAATTTTGAGATTTTATTGTGAAAAAATGGTTACAAATGAATTATTGAAAGTATTGGCCATCGTTAGCTACAACTTTTTCCCATCTTTCTGGCAACATACGAATCCCGTTGCGAAAAAATTCGACCGGTTTGGCCTCTATCCAGTCATCCACCCATTTTTTGGCTTCCTCGTAGGAATGGAAGTGCTGGTCAGCCAGGCCATGCGTCATCGATCTGAAGAGATGGTAATCAGACGGAGCAACGTCTGGACTATACGGCGGGTGGGGTAGGACTTCCCATTTGAGCGTTTCTAAGTATGTTTTCACCGGCGGTGCAACATGTGGGCGAGCATTGTCATGTTGCAAAATAATTTTGTCGTGCCTGTCGGAGTATTGTGGCCGTTTTTCTCGCAGTGCGCGGCTGAAACGCATCAATTGTCGTCGATAGACCTCGCCTGTGATCCTTTCATTCGGTTTCAGAAGCTCATAGTAAACCACACTTAGCTGGTTCCACCATATACAGAGCATGAGCTTGGCGCCATGAATATTTGGCTTGGCCGTCGATGATGATGCATGGCCGGGTAGTCCCCATGATTTTCTTCGCTTCGGATTATCGTAACGTATCCACTTTTCATCGCCAGTCACGATACGATGCAGAAAACCCTTTCTTTTATGTCGCTGAAGCAGCTGTTCGCAGAGTGAAAAAACGCCGTTCGACGTCTCTCAGCTTCAGTTCGTACGGCACCCAATTTCCTTGCTTTTGGATCATTCCCATGGCTTTCAAACGCTTGGAAATGGTTGTTCGATTAACTCCCAATGCTTCAGCAAGTTCTTCTTGCGTTTGACAAGAATCTTCATCAAGCAAAGTCGCCAATTCTCGATCTTCAAAGATTTGCGACCGCCCGGAAAGCTCTTTGACTTCCACGTCGAAATCACCGCTTTTGAAGCGTCGAAACCATCCGCGAACACTTGAATCATCGACACAACCTTCTCCATAAGCCTCCTGAAGCAATCGATGCGTCTCGGCAGCAGATTTCTTCAAATTGAACCAATAAAGTGAAACTTCCCGCAAATGACGTCGACTCGGCTCAAATTTCGACATTTTCACGATATCAAAAATTTATGATGCGAAAAAATTTTAACTAATGTGTTAGTATGGAATTGTTGACATATGAATAAGCTTTGATTATGACATATGTAACCATTGAATACTCGCACAGTATTGGTGGCGCCATCTCTTACAAAAAACGGGAAAGACTTATTCACACTCCTAATATAATCAGTTTAAAAAATTTATTTTTAATATTTAATGCTTATATAATATTGTAGTAAATAACGCATAGGAATAAAAAGAGAAAATCCATTAATTGTCTCAAGTAATAAAAATATAAATAATAATATAAATCAACAATAGAAAATTAAGTTCTTGCAATTAAATGCTAAAATAAAATAAGAGTATAGAAATTAAAAATTTATCTAAGTTTTCTAAATTATAACTGCAATATATACAAAAACTGTACAATACAATTATAAGATTTAGATTATACACCATTTTAAAATAGGATAGAATTTTAAGTTTCATATTTTCTACAATATATATTATCAATAAAAATATGTATAAGTATTTTAAATAATTATAAGTTATGACACGAGCTATATTTAGGCACTTAATTTAGTTTCTAATAACACAATGTTTTCGTTTGATAATAATTTTTATAAACAAAAATACGGATGTCTAATGGATGGCCTTTGTCGCCGGTTATATCTAATTTAGATATGGAAACATTAGAAGTATTGCTTTGTCAAAATTAATTTTTGAACCAATTATATTTAAGAGATATGTTGATGAGGTCTTTACAATTGTTCCAGAAGTTTTAGTGGCTAAATGGTGGATGTTTTTACTTCTGTACATGACAGAATTATATTTACAAAGGAAATTGAAGTGAATAATCAGTTGAGTTTTTTGGACATCAATGTCATTAGATATAATAATAATAAAGTGAAGCTTAATTGTTATAGAAAACCTACTTGATCCGGCAGGTTTTTAGATTTTAATTCACGTCACCATTTCGGAAACCAAATTGGGACACTGAAAGGTGTTAGAACAATAAAATTGTCACATAAGAATTTTCGACAGAATAGTTTGCAGATAGTGAATTTAAATTTGAAGTCAAGTAAATTAGATATCATTTATTATTCTTTATTAAATTGATTGGTTTTGAGCATTTTGTGTGGATGAAGAATTGTATATTTAAATAACTAAATTTTTCGTTTAGTGGACATAGGGGTATATATAAATTAGAATATTAATATAAGGTTTAGTTTAGTCCCTGATGTGGAGCCGTAGCGTGCTCGAAACGTTGGATAACCTCAGCCTATCTTTAATTGGGTAAAGGTGGTGGGGACAGTAAGATCGCACTTGACTAATAAAGAATTTTTCAGCTAATATATTTTTATTTCAGATTAGTCTACAGGGGTTATTTTAAACAAGGACAGTCTGACTGTCGTTATAATTTTCATTAATTATATATTGATATGTATTAGTATTGATATAAATATATATTGATATTATTGTATATTAATTTTAATTTATTTCATTGGACTGTAAGACCAATAAAAATATTTATTAATTAATCTAAATACAGTCTACATAAGCACAATGAAAGTATTGTAGGAATAACGTATGTGATTTATAAATTACATTGAATATGTAGTATCAGAGACATGTGTTGATCAACTACGTTAACATTAAAATCTACGTCAGATTAGTATTTTTTGAAAATATGTTTAAGCTCTTGTCATAACGTTTATTTATTTAAAATATTTATACATGTTTTTAGTGATAATACATATTGTAGAAAAAAGGTTCAAATTCTATCCTTTGTAACTTATAAATTTAAAACTTTTTAACTATACTTTTATTTTATTTTAGCATTTAATTGCAAGAATCTAATTTTTTATTTTTGATTTATATTATTATTTAGATTTTTATTATTTGAGACAATTAGTGGATTTTCTCTTTTTGTTCCTACGCGTTATTTACTACAATAGTATGTAAGCATTGAATAATAAAAATAAATTTTGAAACTGATTATGGAATATCCATTTTAGCACAAAATTATAAGACTCAAGTTGAAATTTCTACAATGGAAAAAAAGAAAGTCTTGATTTTTTGCAGAATGAAAAATTCACCTGCATTATGAAGCTGGCATTGGAGTTTGAGCCTGAATATATGTTTTGGCTTAGCCTCTGTATGATGCAAACGAAAACAGCAACATCGCATTGAACAGTATCTTACAGCTATATCTATATATACATATATATATATATATATATATATATATATATATATATATATATATATATATTTATTGCCTACGTCACAGCTCCGGGACGTAGGAAAATGCGCGCACTAATTTATGCTGATGTAGTTGTGACGTCGCGTTGGCGCGTTAGTGTAGTAGTTGGCCCTATGGAGGGCGCATGTTCACGACGTTCGAAAATTGTCGAGCCTTTCGTATATGGCATCGGCAATCTCTCCATATTATCTCTGCTCGCCTACCTATGGGTTTTACACTTCAATTACCGCCTATATTTAATGATACAATTTTGAAGTACTTTAAAAATTTTATGAAAAAAAAATGAAAATTACCGAAACATATTAAAACGGAGCTTAAGAAGTATTCTAGAAGATATTGTAAAAGAAGCATTTGAGATTTCACTCCACATATCATCGAAAGTATTTTACAATGGGAAATTGCATTAAAAAACTTCACTTTTTATAGAAATGTTAATAGTAATTTATGTTTTCATTATATGCTTGAACTTGAAGCCGCTAAAGTTTATGTTGTGATATTGAAATGGTGGTCGAGAATAATAAAAATTAATTTCGATAAGAGAAAAGGCATTTACGGCTCCAATGATAGTTATGTTTCTAAACAAAACATAGGTACAATAATTATCAAGATAAATAAATTTATTAAGCCAATTATTTTTATTTAATTTCTTTTTATTACATTATGTATTTAATTAATGCCAATAAAACACTTATATTACATTCATTTTATATTTTAATATGCTATGGGATAATATAATACAATATTTAAATAAATCTTTTAAGTATAAATACATATTTTTAATTAAAAAAATTAGTACTATCAGAGACTACCTTGACATCTACGAATAACGTTTTTGTTTTGATACAATGGTGTCCTCGTTTACGCGATGGATCTTTTCATTGCCAATATCTGGGGCCCCCATGCTTGACATTATTTTAGTTCTCTTCACTGCTAGTATTGCATATTATCTTTAAGTAGTTAAAAACACTTTTTATACTTTTATTTTGTTAATTCCATAATATTTTTTTTTAAAGAAATATATATGGAACTCTGAAATTTTACTAATGTAAGCAATAATTTGGCGTTCTTATTGTATACTTATTTCGGCCATATTTGTTAGTTCTGCTATCCGCCGCTAAAACCGCATAATTATTTAAATTAACATTTGTTTTTCTGCCCGCCATCGATAGTAGCGCCTGTTATACCTAAATCATCAATGTCTTTGACAATCTCTACCAATTAACTCGGAGCCATACACCTACATATTAGACTGCGCGCTTAAATGGATGCTTTGAAGTCATATTGAAGGACAGAGACATGCTTGGAGTCGTGCTTTCTCTTTTTCTCCGGGGAAAGAATAGCGGGACTATGGAAGGTAGAGAGAAGGAGTGGAAACTCCAATCCAAGGGAACCCTACATGAGAAAAACTTGTCAAAAATTAGCCGTAGATAGTAGTTCAGATTTTTCCGGTCGGCCTCACTGTCTTGGAAATCCCTCGATGTTTCTGCATGTAGCAGAGAAAGAAAGCAGGAGCCATAGCGAGTAAGGAGGAGAAAAGCAGCAAAAGTAGGAGAGCAGAGATTTAATTTTCCCTTCTCACCACGCTCACTGCATACCTTACTCTCTTTTCTTGAAATACGTGCATTTAAATGACAACTTCATAGTGTTACCGCCTTGCGGCCAATTCTGTCCCGAAGTTCTGCCGTATAATTTGACACGATTTTAGCGGAGTTTCCACTCCTTTTCTTTACCCTCCATAAGGGTGGCAGTACAACAATAACAATGGTATAGAGTATACAAAAAACGTATATTTCTGCTGCGTATATTTCTACTACTTCCGTTCCACTATTTTCTTTTTCTCTGCATTTGCTCACTTATAAGGGTCACAATATGACTTTCAACTTTTTTCCCAGACCGCGCGGTCTAATATATAAGTCTATGAATATGGATTGTAGAGAGAAGGAGTTGAAACTCCGCTCACTTTACATGGAAAAAGCATATCAAAAATTGGCTGGAGATGGTAGTTCATATCTGTCCGGTAGACGTTGCTTTCTTAAAAATCTCTCGATACTTGTACGTGCAAGAGAGAGAGAAAGTGAAAACCAAAGTAAGTGAGAAGAAAAAAAGCAAGAGTAAAAGAGCAGAAATTTAGCTTTTCCTCTTCCCACTCTTATTACATATCACTACTCGCTTTTTTACAAATGCATGCTATGGAACAAGCAATCTCACAGTGTGTCGCCGCTATGCGGCCAATTGTGGCGCGAAGTTCTGCTGTGTAATTTGACCCTTTTTTAACGGAGTTTCCATTCCTCTCTACTCTCCATACTCCTCTCCATCAAAGAGTGAGATTGCATGTGTATTGCACGTTTTGGAATAGTAAATCTTTTAATTTTCCATTTTCATTGTTGTTTGGTAATTGTGAGTAAAAATGGTATGTAATCTATACAATAATATTCCTATTAAATCTAAAAAATTTATTATAATCATTAATTTTGGACTCCGTATTTTAAATTTAAAATAACGGAAAATTAATATTCTGATATGTTTATTCTGTATTATTAGATAAAATTTAACATATGAGGTAGTAAAATATTATTAAGATATTAGGTTTCAATTCTGTCTTTATTCTTAGTTCAATTCAAAAAGAGAATTTATTTATTGTTATTAATTGTATAAATTGGATTCATGTTTTCAGGGCCGCGTTAGAACAAAAACTGTTAAGAAGGCTGCTCGGGTCATTATTGAAAAATATTATATGAGATTAACTCTTGATTTTCATACAAATAAAAGATTATGCGAAGAAATAGCTATTATTCCTAGCAAGCCTCTAAAAAATAAAATTGCTGGGTATGTTCATGTTTTCACTATCTATTTTAATAAAAATTATTTTGAAATCTTCAGTTCTTTCAACACACACACACACACACACACACACACACACACACACACACACAATATTAATTTTAGTTATATTTTTTCAATTTTTATTATTTTGTTCTACTAATATAATATATACTTTATTTTATGGACATTTTATTCATAATTTAATTTCTTATTATTTTCTTTCTACAACTATTTAAACAATCATATTCTTTGAACTGAAGTTTTATTAATGAAATTTCAATTTTTATAGTCTAATTATTCAAAATTTACTTGTTTTTGTTTTTTGTTGCACTCATGAATTGAATTTTCTTTATTTTTGTATAAAATGTTAACATTTTATTTCTTATTTCTTATTATGTGTGAATATTAAATTATTGTTATATTGTAAATCTTACATTAAACCTTAGTTTTCTTTCTTTATAAGATTTTAAACACTGTTAATATTTTATTTCTTGTATTCTATTTAATCTTTTGGATGTATTTTTCTTTTTGTTCTACTTGCGGCGATTCTAATGAATGGATCCTTGTTAATGAGAGATTCTTGAAGAGGTGTCTTATAAATTTAACAGAATTTTCTTTGTACATTGTATAAGTAACTACTATATTATTTACCTATATGCCAAAAGAATATTTAATAATTTACTTAATATATACTACAATAGTAGAATATGTACCAATGGAGTGAACTGAACAATATATGCAGTGTCTGAATTTGGTGTTCAAACATAGTTGGGGTGATCTACATGCTGGTCCACTTTATTAATTCATGTATATACTTCTTTTTACTCCATGTAAAGTTGAAATATTTTAATTCTTTTTATCATACCACAGAATGAGTTCCTAATCAGTTTGTTATCACAACAGACTTCCTAATCATTTAAAATCTCTACTTTATAGTGTTTTGTATTTATATAAATGATGTTTTTCGTAATTAGACTTCAGTCCCACATACATATTCTTCATTTTTAAAAAAAAAAATTACAGTCTAAGATAGTAATAAAATGATATTTCAGGATTATAATAATTTAATTGTACTTTTGTCGACTGCTTATATACAAATTAATAAATATTTTTTTCATTGGTCTTACAGTCCAATCAAATCAATCCAAAACAATACACATCTACATTAACATTAATACATCAATACACAAAAATAAAAAATAAAAATTAAATTAAAAATTATAATGTCAGTTGGACTATCCTTGTTTACAGTCACCCCCGTACACTAATCTGAAAATAAAATATTAGCTGGAAAAAATTTTTTTGTTAGTAAAGTACAGTCTGACTGTCCCCAACACCCATACCTAATTGATGATCCAGTCCAATGTTTTGAGCTCGCTACAGCTCCTCATCATGAACTAAACTAAACCTTATATTCTAATCTATATATAACTTATCTCCACTACTAAATTTAGTCAATTAAATCTAAATTCCCCCTCTACACAAATTGTTCAAAATCAATCAATTTAATAAGGAATGATAAACATTGTCCAATTTACTAGATTCTAACAATAAATTCACATTATTCCGATTCCTGGAAATGTGAATACTTTCAAGACTCACCCTTTTATACTTATTATAATACCATGTTCCAAAATATCCACATTCACATAATCAAAAGAATGTAAAAACAATATTCTTTTAAACCGGAAGTAACATGTGAACTATGAAAACTATATGTATGTTCATAAATTCTTTTTTTTTTTAAATATCTACTTGTTTGTCCAATGTAGCATTTATTAAAATCCATACAATTAATTTTGTAAACAACTCAATAATTGCATGGATTGGGATGATTTATGTTTAAAATCTGGAGTTGCATTTTATTAATAAAGAATTTATTGCACTTTATTAACAAAGAATTTTTTCAGCTAATATATTTTTATTTCAAATTAGTCTACCGGGTTGATTTTAAACAAGGAAAATATAAAACGAAATTAAAAATCAGATCAATGAAAATAGTCAGATGTCCTGCTTATGATAAAAGTAAGCAGAATAATATATATATAATCATTGTATTGTCTTGTAGATTTTTGCATTGAATTATTAAATAATAATTTTTTTTTAAAAGAAATGAAATCTACAAAAAAAAAAACTAAAATATCTTAAAAATCTTTTAACAAGAGTAAAATATTTAGGCGAGTTTGATGTGTTCCAGCATAGTAAGAATTTTAAATAAATCTTCACATGTATTTTATAAAAAATTTATATAAAATTTTTTTTTATTTTAAGTAATATATTAAGTTACATAATAATATATGTAATTATATTATAAATCCTTTGATAGAACAAAAAAATATTCTGAAAAAGAATAATAAAAAATATATTATATAACGTCTGTGGTAGACATGCTAAATATTTTTAAGCCATAAGCAAGCTATTTCGATACGGAGAAACCAAGAAACAAGGTATTGAATTTTTATTAAATATAGTAGGTGGAATGTTAAAATAAAGATACACGAAATAATCTTTTAACATGAACTTTATTTCAAACTAGGAAAGAAAAGACGTCTGTTCAAACTAAAGGACAACGCAAGACTCACTATAGTACTCGAAATTGAAAACTCTGCAAGCCTTTGTGAGAAACTTAAAACCTATATAAAAACTCATCAGGCATCTAGGCAATAAACTCATAAATCATTTGCCACGCAGGGCAGCAAAGACGCAGATCGTAATAAGACACAGTGGACACATATGTTTACATCCTTTTACGATACTCTCCAATATTTAGTTTCAAGTATTTTTTGCTTTATTATTTATAGAAGGCTAAAATAATCTAACACGCCCCCTCAAAAATTACTTGAGTAAATACAATAATATATAAAAAAATAAAACTTAATATTAGATATACGATAGTTCCTTTCAGTCTATATTCTTTCCTCGTTTGTTCTGGGAAATTACACACGGTCCAACATTTGTTGCAAGGAATAGGGAAACCCAGTAAAACCTATTCAAACCGTCTCTATTACTAATATAAAATATATATTAATGAAAACAATATGAATTATATTTTATTATTCCTCCATGCTCATTCCTTTTCTGAGTTCAAAGAATTTCACAGTTGGCAATGACTTTGTTAGTGCATCAGCAATCTGCTCCCCTGTGGAAATATGTTTCAATATTATTACATTTTTCTCTATTTGCTCTCTCGAGAAATGATATTTAATATCTATATGTTTTGATCGCTTATGATTACTTGGGTTATTCGCTATACTTATACAACCGTTATTATCTTCATAAATTACAATCGGTTTCATGATTTTAATTTCTATACTATTTATTAAAAATTTTAGCCATAATGCTTCTTTAACACCTTCAAGTAAAGTCATATATTCTGCTTCTGTTGAAGAAGCTGCTACAGATGCTTGTCTTTTAGTATTCCAGCAAATCGTGCATTTTTCAAATAACTTAAATAAGTAGCCTGTAGTACTTTTTCTATCAGTACCTTCATGACCACCCTAATAAGATTTAAGATAACCGCTTAAAATATTTTCACTGTTGCCTTTTGTATAAGTTAATTATAAATTCATCAAACCTTTCAAATATCTTAAAACACTTTCTAGGTATTTCCATAGTTCTGTATTATTTTTATTTGAATGTCTACTTAGAAAATGTTTTGCTGTACTCAAATCTAGACGCGTATAAATCATTACATACATTAAGCATCCGATATGATTTTGAAAAGGGCGTCATATTTGTTATCTGAATTTAAATCATTATAATTTATATTATTTTCAACTGGTGTGTTTACAGCATCACGATCACTGATGTTAAATTAATTTCACATCGTTTTTATATATGAACTCTAATTAAGAATAAGTACATCATTATGTCATTATTTCATAATTTCATTATTTCATAATTTAATTATTTGATAATTTAATTATTTCATAACTTCATTACTTCATAATTTCATTATTCCATTATTTTATAATTTCATAATTTTATAATTTCATTATTTCATAAATTTATAATTTCATTATTTCATTATTTCATAATTTAATTATTTCATTATATACATCATAATTACATCTTATTATAATATTTTTATTCCATGAAATAGTTTAATTTCTTTTAATTCATTAAATAATTTTTAAAATTATTCATTGTGTGAATATCGGTTGTAACGATTACTAAATCATGTGCGTAGAGTACAACATATATATTCTTAGATATTTCTCCTTTATTTAAATATATATGCAACGATCGATTAATGAATTTTGAAAACCATTTGCTATTAATGTTTTATCAAAAGTTTTAAACCAACATCTTACTGCTCGTTTCAATCCATATATATATATATATATATATATATATATATATATATATATATATATATATATATATCTTTATTTAATTTACAAACTTGATTTGTTTTGTATTTAATTCCTTCAGAATTTTCATGTAAATTTGTTTCTGCAATGAACCATTTAAAAATGCAGTTTTTACATTCATATGGTGAATAAGCAAATTATTGCTTTGCAAACGATATAATTAATCTAAAGCTTGTAATTCTTGTTACTGAAGCAAAAGTCTCATTCTAATCAATTAAATATTTTTGATTGAAACTACGAGCAACAAGACGTGCTTTATATTTTAATAGATTTTCATGTTCATCATTTTTGATAGCGAATACCTATTTGCAATCTATAATATTTTTGTTTTGTTGCTTTGATACTAGTATCCAAGTTTTATTAAAATAATATGAATTTAATTCATCTTTAATTGCCTGTTTCCATTTTTTCATTATGGATATTATTTTGAATATCATTGAAATTATTGGGAATTTCACAATTTACTGATTGTGCACACAAAACGTAATTTATTTTTTTTTTTTATAAGAAATTCTTGGTCCATTTTTTTTTTGACTCTATTACTCCTTAGATTTGTATTTATTTTCTTTGTATTATATTTATTATTTTGAAATTCTGACTGATTGCAATGACCTATTTCTATTATAGATTTATTAGACTTGTTCAAATTCTCATTTCAATTTCTGTCTATTTTCAAATCTTGTTTATCTGATTCATTTTTCTCAGATTGGTCTTCCAGAAATTTTTTTCTGATTTTTCATTATCAGATTTCTGAAGCTCTACTGATTTGTTGCGAATATCACGTTCATCAGTTTTCTTGGAATTTTCTATCACAATTCCTTCCAGAAATTTTTCTGATTTTTCATTATCAGATTTCATAGGCTCTATTGATTTGTTACGAACATTTCGTTCATCAGTTTTCTTGGAATTTTCATTACAATTCCTTGAAGCCTCATTTCTGGTCTCGAATTCAAAAATTTATTTCATCAGCTATCACATCCTTTGCTACAATAAATTTTTCTGAGTCTACATCCCATATTTTATAATAAAATTAAAGTTAAAACATAACCAACTAAAATACCTTTCCAAGATTTATCATCAAAATTTTACTTTTTGTTTTTCTTATTTTATTATTCACATATATTGTACTATCGAAAATTTGTAAATATTTTACTATAGGATTTTTACCATACCATAATTGATATGGTATTTTATACTATTTTAAAGCATCAGTAAGGGTTCAGTTTATTAAATACATAGCAGTTAAAACTGCTTCTCCCCAAATTACTTCCTTCAGTTTATCTCACTTATCGAGATAGTAATTTTTCAGTAATTGTTCTAATCATTCTTTCTCCATTTAATAATAGAGTATGAGGAACTGTAAAGAACTATAAAGTCTTTGAAATAGAAAATACATCTGACTTTAATACTATTAAATATGTAATGCATTAGTGCGTAAATTTATCTACAAACAATACAAAATAATTTTTACCATCTAATGGCGAAGGAGTGATTGGTCCGCAAACATCTAAATGAATAATAAAAAATGGTCTTTTTATATGATTTTTATTTTTCTCTTTTCTAAAAAGGTACTCTTGCTTGTTTGCCAAAAATACAAGCTTCACACATATAATCATTTAGTTGAATATTATTAATTAATTTAATACCATCGACCATTTTATTATTTTTCATTTCAATAATTTTCGATTTGCCCATATGTCCAAGTCTTTGATGCTATCAACTATAATTACTGTTTATCGCATTAGAGACTTTTTATTATATAATTTATTAATAATGAATCCTATAGGAATCAAATTATTTATGGGCTTACCGACAAAAATTATTTTATCATTTTTAGTAACTTCAATCCCATTTGGATTGAAGTGAATACTCATCTGTGCTTTCTGCATGTTGCTGACAGATAGTAAATTTTGCGGCACCTCCGAACAACATAAGACGTCCTCCAGAACACCTTTAATCCTTCCTTGCTGATAATATTCAGGATACTTCTTTTAAGTGCAACTGACAAGTTTTATTATCTCTTGAATATTCCTGTTCATTTTTCGCATAGAATCCTTTATACGATTATTTTCTCTGCCATATTGGAAAACCATATGAAGACTGCAAAACTGTTTTTGCCGTATCATTGGTTTTTGCAAAACCCAAAAATAATCCGACAGATACTCCACTATTACACCTTTTGCAATTCATTCACACTTTTTTTATTCTTCTGTCATTACTGCAGGGACTTGCTCATCAAGAACGTACAATAGATCCAGTTCAGATAGAAGAGATCGAATTTTAAACTTCCACACACTATATTTATCACAATTAAATTTTTATTTTAATGGATTCCATTTTTCACTTACTAGAAAAAAACTGTTTTGTGTTCTGTATTTGAGACAGTTTTATTTTATTACTAGATTACACTATACACAAAATCACGGAAAGTTTACTCGCGAAATCTGGGCCGATAACCTATTGAATTTTTATTAAATATAGTAGGTGGAATGTTAAAATAAAGATACACGAAATAATCTTTTAACATGAACTTTATTTCAAACGAGGAAAGAAAAGACGTCTGTTCAAACGAAAGGACAACGCAAGACTCACTACAGTACTCGAAATTGAAAACTGTGCAAGCCTTTGTGAGAAACTTAAAACCTATATAAAAACTCATCAGGCATCTAGGCAATAAACTCATAAATCATTTGCCGCGCAGGGCAGCAAAGACGCAGATCGTAATAAGACACAGTGGACACATATGTTTACATCCTTTTACGATACTCTCCAATATTTAGTTTCAAGTATTTTTTGCTTTATTATTTATAGAAGGCTAAAATAATCTAACACAAGGTATTAATATTCGGCAGTAACTAGAAATATATGAAACGTTTTTTCCGGTCATTACCGCCGATTTCTAGATATATTTTCTAAACTTATTTTTTCGGTATTTAAGACCCATAACAGCTAGTAGTGTGTCAATTTATTTTTGATTATGACTAAAATTTACCTTCAAATAAGGTTGAATCTAGGTATAATATATAGCATTGCTAAAAAACTAATATCATTTTTATGCATTATTATATAAATTCGTCAACGTGGATAGTTACTTTAATTAATAAATTTACAATTTATATCGTGTTCGCATTATTTAAATGGTAAATCCAAAAATATGGGACCCTCTTGAAATGTAATTTAAGAGGGACGAGATTGCTATACTGGACGGTTTAGGAAGCAGGTACGATTTGAAAGTTGTGGGCGGAGCACCCGAAGAGGACGTATGCTCCTACCTGAATAAACCGATGAGCCCTCCAATGACCCTAACTTATATGATGTATAGAGAGAGAGAGAGAGAGAGAGAGAGAGAGAGAGAGAGAGGGGAGGGGAGCGAGCGAGATGTTGTATAATACAGACAATATATTTGAAGTGCATGAAAAGTAAATGAGCGGATGGGACTGATGACAGGAGAGAATGTGGAGACAGTTCGGTATTGACGACAGTGGAGCGCGCATCTTGTTCGTTTGACTGTGTGCATGAGTAGAGTCGAGACTTTGCGAGTTAGAATCTAGAGTGCGAGGTTTTGTTAGAAGTGTATGTGTGATCAATGATGTGGTTAGTATCTAGGCCTTAGTGTAGTGGTTAGATTGTATGTGCATATATCCTTGAGGAACATGCGTTGGTGAGATTAAGAACTGAGTAAATTGTGCGGCCGTCAGGCCCCGGATTAGCGAACTAATCTATAATAATTGTGTTTTTGTTTATATAAGCGTGTACGTGGGTTTTCTTGTGTATGAATGTGTAAAGTGTTCTCCTTGTGTATAAATTAAAGTAAAATAGTAGAATTGAATAAACGGGCTCTTGTTACGGCTTTTCCCTCTGTCCCGCGAGGGTTTTTGTGCCGAAACAAGAGATTTACTTTTCCACGAAAGTACGAGTTTTATTTACTGGGCAACCCTTCCCTCATTTATTCCGAATATGTATGAGTGTTTGTATTTACCATTGCTATATTCTTTTTAAATATATATGTATAAATTATAGAATGTTCACAGTAAGTATCAAACAATCGAGTTCCTAATTTTGAATGTTGAATTCATTTATATGCAATCTATAAATTGTACACATATAATACTTATTAAACACATCGACAACAGTTTACACATTCGCATACAATGTTATATATATGTATACGAAGTCTTATTCGAGCTTATATACTAACCAATGTAATTTTTTGTCACTTGCAAGAGTCACCCGGGAGGTCATTATTAAACCAAATGGCTAAGTATATTTTTTATGTATCCTTATAAATAACAGCATGTATAGATTACGCAAATAGGTCTAAAACTCTAAAAAAAAAAAAAAAAAAAAATTAGTTGTAACGAGAGTTGTAGTAATGAGATCATTTACAAATATCCGAGTTTTTTTGCATCATTTTATCGACGCATGGTCTCAAATAAGAATTAATTATCTTAAATCATCGATGTATTTAGGTGACCTTTTTTCTGCTATTTTTCTGATAATTAATTATTATTAAAAAGAAAAGTATGAACTTGTCAGGTCTATACCCACAAAACTTATGCTCTTTTTTTAATAATTAGTTTTTGCATGAGAACATTTTACCGTATATACCGTAATCTGAATAAATGAAGCTTTTTTATGAATAACTTCCAATTTTATAACTATTACTGTGTGCAAATGTGAGTAAGACTTTTCAATTCAAACTTTTTGGGTTTATTGATTGGGAACAAATGTTTTTGTTGTTAAGTCGGTAATACGGTCAGAGTTATCTGTGCCAAATTTACGCAATCATCTTCATTTATCATAAATTACGCTTGTGTTTTTTAAATAATGAAAAGGTGTCTCTTTGGTTTCTCTAATATCTGAAATTCTTCAACAATGAAGTAGCATGAAATTTTGTGCGAGAAATGAAATATCGGCTGTCGAAACGTTCAGAATATTGCAGAAGGCCTTTGGTTAGAAGTCCATGTCAATAGCAAGTGTTTTTGATTCAACGCATTGAAGACTATCCACATCAAAGACAACCAAGAACGTATACTGATGGGCTACACGTCGACAAAATCAAAGAATTGGTTCTGCAAAATCGTCGATTGACTACTAGAGCGTTTGTTGATATTGTTGGAATTTAAAATGGGTCAGTCAATATAATTTTGAAAGACATTTTGTGCCTGAAAAGATTGAAATCTTGATTGGTGCCAACAACACTCAATTTTTTTTTAAAAACAGCGGCGCATGGAGGTTTGTAAAACGATGCTTTCGGGCTATCAGGACAAGATGGAACGCATAATAACTGGAGATGAGACTTGGGTCTAAGCTTACTGTTGAATAAGAACTCGCCAAATAAATATTTGCAAAGTAAATGATAAAAACTTTATTAAAATAAACTAGAAGAAACAGTATACAAGTATTACAAATGAGCAAAATCTAAGTGAAGCTTTCAACTTAAGAATTGCTCGCTTGGGTAAAAGGGAGTGCATCTAAATGCACCCCCTTTTACAATCTCCAATACAATTGGCTATCTCTATAAATTAAGTTCGGCTGGTGGGCTAACTGTACTTTTGCCATGTTAGTCGTAACTTGCACTGATTTTCACAGACACGACTTCATTAGGCACTTATTCGTATAATGTACCTATTTCTAGAAGACCTGGATTCGGAAGTTCCCAACATTATAACTAATAGCTTTTAAATATATCAATTACACAAAGATTAATTTAGAAATCGAACACTTACGATCCAGAAACAACCGATAAATCGACCGAATATCGTGCCAAAGGAGAGCAGAGACCGAAAAAATTACACCAAAGTCGCTCCAAAATCAAGGTTATGCTCACTGTTTTCTTTGATTACCGTAGTGTGTCACATTATGAATTCCTTCCCATCAGCCAAACGGTTAATAAAGAATATTATTTGAATGTTAGGCTTCGTTTGCGTAAAGCTATTCGTCTCAAAAAGGCCAGATTCATGGCCAACTATTTATAAGACGGCTCTTGGTTTTTGTATTACGATAATGCACCAGATTACATTTAATTGATGTTACGTGAATATTTCGACAACAATTTAACCAATATCGTTCCGCAATCATCATACTCGCCTGATTTAACATCGTCTGATTTCTGGCTGTTTAGCAAACTCAAAAGAACCACGTCGGGGACACGGTTTGAAGACATTGAAGACATAAAAGCCGAATCGAAGAAGAAACTGATAGCCATTCTGGAATACGAGTATAAAAATTATTTTGAAAATTGGAAGAAGCGTTGGCATAGTTTTATTGCATTCGGGGGGGGGTGGTTTTGAGGAGCATGCATTAGATTTAGAAGAATAAATAAAGATTTCTCCTATGTTATAAATAAAGTCTTACTCATATTTGTACACAGGAGAGAGTGTGTGTATATATATATACATATATATATATATATATATATATATATATATCTGTGTGCGTGTGTATGTGTGTATATAATATTTACAGTTGATTTTTGTATATAAGATTTACCACGCGTTACCGTGTGCTTTAAGGGGTATACCACAGTAGCGAGCACAAAAAGTAGGCATTATTCAAGAATTTTTTTTAGTGAAAGAAAAGATCAATCGAGGTTCTGTAAAGTGCGACTTATTTTATTATACATTAAGTACAAAAATTAATTTGTTGACATAGATTAGAAACAAAATGGCGGATCTACCGCAATCTTAAACGAGGCCGATTTTTTGAGCAGGGTTCACGGCCGGAAACCTAGCGCCTCCAATTTTTGACCTAGAACAAAAAATCAAAGTTTTTTCATTTTCTCATACCAAAAGAAAGAGACGTACGTAGGATTTTTTTTTATATTTTGATTTTTCGCAAAATGGTGTAGTTTTGAAACAAAGTCAAAATTCATGAAAAAAATCATCACTAACTTGTTTATAAAAAAAATATACAATTTAAACAAAAAATCCTACGTACGTCCGTTGACATAACATTTTCAAATAACGTGTTACAATTTTGGAACGATTGATGAAAATTGAATTGATGAAAAATTGTTCGAGTTATGTTTCCGGCCAGTACAAAAAAAGTGGTTTCGAGAAAAACGCGTTTAAAGTTTCAAATACGTGAAAATCATATTATATTCTAATATACCTTTAATTTGAAATGCCTGGACTCTTCATTTCCTTTTCTCAAAGCTTTCAGGCTGATTCGAGCTTCTTTTGCCGATACTGAAAGCTCGGTCAGTCGAATCCGCTCCGCGTCCACTTTCATGCAGAGTTCGTAATTTTGGGGGGCCGATTTTCATATGCATTATGTCCAAAACGTGTAAAATTGATGAAAATCCATCATTAAAAGTTCAGATAGCCAAATTAGTTGCTATATCTAGTATTGTTTTTCCACTAGAAATGGCTTTCGGAGCCATCGCCCACACAGTCGAGTTAAAGTTCTCGTTATTATTTTGCGTAAATCCGCCGAGACAACGAGTAAGAAGTTCATCTCTTGTTAATTCATCGTACACTGGCTTTGAATCGCCATCACCAATATAATTCGTATACTTTACGTTATGTAAAATTTCAGATCGCTGAAACATTTCAATAACTGTGTCGATCTCCATTTTTCCAGATGATCCTTCGTGATTTGCTTGGCATTCGTTCACATGCTGCTCAAATCACTCTGCATATTCGTCTGTTTCTTCTTTATTCTTCCAGTATTCACATGATTTGCAGTACTTTGATTTCACTATAGCATCTACAATTTTGCCAGAGTGCCAGCCAATGAGAGAAACTAAGCCATACAAAGATGTGAATCCACGTTTTCGCAAAGATCCATCACCTGATATAGTAATTTAGTTCTTCTCCATTTTCAGCAGAAATAATTTTTTCTTCTACAGCTTTCATCATACTATTTTTACTAACAGCTTCTGTTGCACTACAGATATTTTTTATGACTCTGTCATAACATGATTGAAAGATAGGGCGAGGCAATTGCATAAACGCGCAAAATTTCATTAGCCCGCATAAACCGACTCCAAGTAATCGCATCGCTAATACAATTCTGCGATTAATTTCGTATGCGTTTTTCACGTACGGGATATTTGGTATTTCTTTTTTTTCACAATTATCACAGGATATAACTACTTTGAATCCCAAGCCCCGTTTACCAGTTTCAGTAAAAGTCACATTTGAATGGCACACTTCACAAACAACAACGTTAGAAACTGCGGCAAATACTGAGATAAAATTGATAAGACGATAACCGAAAGAAGGATCGACTTCTATATCGTAAAAATTATGCTCCTTCAATTTCTTAGCTGATGCACTAACATTCAAATCCTCTGGCGTTTCCATTTCATGACGGATAGGCGGTCGTCTGCGTGACACGCTTGGTTTTTTGCTGAAACCGCTGTCGGTTTTGAAACTTTTTCTATACCTTCCAGATTTATCGTCACTCATGATTAAAATAAACTTTGAATATCACAAAACTACTATTATAAAAATTATAAAATTATTATATATTAAAACTAAGAAATATATTTGGACTAATGAAAAAAGAAAACAGAATTTTTAGAGAAGATGTGGTTCAATGGACGATTTTTAGTATACTGACGCTACTCAGCTGTTCTATATAGTAAATACTGACATCTATAGTCATCCAGGTAGAACCCTAATATTCTCGACAATTGGGCCAGCGGTCCCTTTTTTATCGATTACCGTTATACCTGCTCCGCGCGCAATGCTCCGAAAAGCGCTCGAAGCATACCTGAGAGGCGTTGCGATAGAGTCAAGAATTATGGCATTTAGAAATTTTTAACGACCTCCAACTTTTAGTATGCCATTTTTAAGGTCCTGAAGTACCTTTTAAGCAGAAAAAAAATTTTTCGATTTTTTGAAAATTCTACTGTGTATAATCCCTTAATAAATCTGTGTGTTATCTGTTTCGTTTTTGTTTTAAAGATCTTTCTGTGCACTTAGAGTGTGGACATGAGATGTCCCGAAATAAAAAATTCGCTTGTTATATATTTTAACTCGTACAATACGAATCCTGAGGCCTTTTTTGGAAATGAGGGAAGTGCATTGTTTAAATCTTAATTATTTAAACAAATAGAAGAGAATTAAAATTTCATAATGAAAGTTTTTTTTAAATAGACTATTTTAAATAAAAAAGCCTCTAAGCATTAAGCTCCTAAAATGCATATTAAAAATTTTATTATTTTTTTGAAATACAAGTTTTACAATATTCTTCCAACTTCAATTACATGTAAAATTGTAACAAGTTCAAATTTGAAAAAAATTTCAATTTTACCTCTTAAGTAATCAGTTTGAATGATTTAAAACTAAATTTTTTGAAAATGAACAATGGTTTTATTCGATCCTTTTTTACGCCATTTTTTGATGCTTATCTTTTTTTTCTGATACCATTATCATCTATTATTTTTGTTCAAAGGTAAATTAAATTATTAATTTCAGATATTAAATTAATAAATAATAACATATAAACAAAGAAATATAGAAACGTGAGATAGATGCGCCCGTGTGAGATTATTTTGACGGTGTGAGTTAGATTTAGAAGAATAAATAAATATTTCAAAACTTATAAACAAAGTCTTAATAATATTTGTACACAGTAGTAATGCTTGAGCGAATGTGCAAAATAAAGGTGGAAAAATCTATATTAGATCTTAAAAAATAAACAATAATCTAGAAATGCATTAACAGAACAATATAAACTTAAAATGTAAATGTTTTTCTTGTGTGAAAAATAAATGAAGAAATAATCATTGATTTTAATTTTTACTCTTTTATTTAAATTAATGTTATAAAGTTCTAAAACCATTCTTAAAGTGGTTACTGAGGGGGATGAATTAGATATACAAGAATAAATAAAGATTTCCAAAGTTATAAATAGTTTTAAATAGCAAAAAATATAAATACGTATGATTTATAGTTTAATATGAGTGAATTATAGATAACAATTATATATTTTTTATTTTATCAACAATTATATATGTTTGAATAGATTATATAATACTTCAATATAATTCATAAATTTCAATTTGCCAAGAAAGTTCAGTACTTAATGATAATAAAAATCAGATGCTCTTATTGCCTGAACCCAAGTTACTCCAAATATATTTATAAAATTGTTTTAATATCATAAATTAAAAATTCTACAACTTTTAAACATAATTTTTAAATTGTATATAAGCGAAAATCTGACTTTTACACAAAATGAATATAGTAATCTGTCATTCAAAAGAACTTAAAGAAACAATAAGGTGGAATACTTGCTTGATTCAGTAATATATATTGTGATGCGACGTAATTTCGACAAAAAAAATTTTTTATAATTTGACCTAATTATTCGCGCACAGAAATAAATTTAACTCCACTCTACTCATCTGCACGTTCAGAGGAGGTCCCGCCAGTCTGGAAAGGGAAATTCGGGAGAAAAAAAATTTATTCGCTATGCGTCGATTTTTTTTTTTTTTTTTATACAGAATTTATTTTTAGCCGCTCCAGTTTCTGTGTTATACACACTACTCCGACTGCGCACCTATTCTACTCCTGGTCCGCGTACCCGCCGCGTCCCGACCACGATCCGCGACCTGGCGCACTCGCCGGACCTGGGAAATTATGTCCGGGAAAGGGAGGGGAAGGGAGTAGGCTCTGGCTGTTGCGTACGTGCGGAGACCCGCTGACGGCCGTGGGATCGCCCTTGGTGTAAAGTTTACTTTTATCCAAATAAATCTCGCACAAAGCTCCCATCTCCAGGTCCTTCTTCCCAGATACCTTACCCGCGAAGTAGAAGAGAATTCGAACGAGACGTCAATGAGGGAAAATCTATTACCAGCACGGTAAGTGAAATCATCAACGTCACAATGGCGCCTAACGTGGGGCGATTATCTGGGAATCGCGGTGTATGATTTTCGTGCGATTTTGCGAGACGTGCGCGTGTATGTAGCGCGTAAGATATGCGATTTAGCACGGGAGAACGAGTGGATAATACAATATTCTTCATTTATATCATTTATACCATATTATGTACTTTTTATGTATTTTATACATATTATGTATTTTTATACTATTAATAATTTCAAATTTTGCTCATATTATACTATAATATATGAATTTATTTACTGTTATTAATTATTGTAAGCTTACATTATTTTATTATTATATTATTGATTATTATTTATTTTAGTATTTATAAGTATAGATTATTGATAAATTATGGAGACTGGCATTAGTTATCATACTAATGTAATTTTAAACTTATGTTGTGTATCTTTTTTTTTCTTTTTTTCTTTTATTAGTATTTTGCTAATTTTCTCTATTATAAATAGCTATTCACTATTATAAAGTATATTGTGTACTAGAGATTTGCAAGATTTAGAATATTATATTATTATAAAATTACATTATGTATAAATTGTACAATTTATAACGTTCGGTTATCTATTATAAAAAAAGAAAAAGAAAAAAATCAATTGATATTATATTGTTAATGATAATCTTAAATTAGTTAGTGTATTATAATATTTATAGATTCATCTTATTTATAAAATGGTAAATTATTTATAGTAATATAGATTTTTACATATAAAATATAGTTTACTTAGATATTATTGAATTGTTTATGAAATCGTTTAAATTATTAGGTTGTCAAATATCTCCCTTCCGCTTTTTTGCTCTTCATTCAATGCTTTATAAAAAGTGTTACAGTGGTCTGATTTACTTCATATATGTGCCGTTTTGTTCGATAATCTGTTTCCATCTAGACGGGAACTTAACAATACCAATATTTAAATAATTAAATATAATAGCATATATCATTCAATGTTAATACAACAATATTTAAATAATTGAATTGTACTTCTGTCGACTGCCCATATACAAATTAATAAATATTTTTTATTGGTCTTACAGTCCAATCAATTTCAACCAAAAATAAAATAAAATAAAAATAAAAATAAAAATAAAATAAAAATAAAAACTAAAAAATAAAAAATAAAAATAACAATAAAAAATAAAAAATAAGAAATACAAATAATAAATAATAAAAATAAAAAATAAAAATTAAAAATAAAAATTAAATTAAAAATTAAATTAAAATGATAATGACAGTCAGACTGTCCTTGTTTATATTCACCCCCGTAGACTAATCTGAAAATAAAATATTAGCTGAAAAAATTCTTTGTTAGTAAAGTGCAGTCTGACTGTCCCCAACACCCTTACCTAATTGAAGACTTGTCCAACGTTTCGAGCTCGCTACGGCTCCTCATCAGGGACTAATCTAAACCTTATATTCTAATCTATATATACTCATCCCCACCACCAAATTTCGTAAATTAAATATAAATTCCCCCTCTACACAAATTGTCCAAAACCAATCAATTTAATAAGGAATGATAAACACTGTCCAATCTACCAGACTCTAACATTAAATTCACATTATTTCGATTCTTGGAAATGTGAATACTTTCAAGACTCTCCCGTTTATACTTATTATTAATACCATATTCCAATATATCCACATTCACAAAATCAAAAGAATGTAAAAACTTTAAACAATGCTCTTTTAAACCAGAAGTAATATGTGAGCTACGTAAACTATATTTATGCTCATAAATTCTCTTTTTTAAATATCTACCTGTTTGTCCAATATAGTATTTATCACAATCCATGCAATTAATCTTGTAAACAACTCCTGATTTTAAGCATAAATCATCCTTATCTTTGCAATTATTAAACAATCTACTTAAATTATTGCGATTTTTAAAGAAAATTTGAATGTTATATTTCCGAAAATTTCTTTTTATTCTTTCAGATAATCCTCGAACATATGGTAAGACAATAATTTTGCCTCCGTTAAAATCAATTCCTGCACTATGTCTATTTTCGGTATTATAAATTTCAAACAATCTCTCAGCAATCAATCTATTAATAAATTGAATTGGATAGCCATTATTAATAAAAGTCTCTCTTACTATCTGTAAATTATTTTGTCTAAAATCTTTATGTGACAATTTAATTGCTCTGTCAATGACACCCCTCAATGCCCCAATTTTGTTTCCGAATTGGTGGTGTGAATTAAAATCTAAAAACCTACCTGACCAAGTAGGCTTTCTGTACCAATTAAGTTTTACCTTATTATTACTACATCTAATCACATTAACGTCCAAAAAACTTAACTGACTATTTACTTCAACCTCCCTTGTAAATTTAATTCTGTCATGTACAGAATTGAAAACATCCACCATTTCATCCACAAAAACTTCTGGAACAATTGTAAAGATATCATCAACATATCTCTTAAATATCATTGGTTCAAAAAGCAATTTTGACAAGGCTATACTTTCCAACTTTTCCATAACTAAATTAGCTATAACCGGTGACAAAGGCGACCCCATTGGACATCCGTATTTTTGTTCATAAAATTTATTATCAAATGAAAAAATTGTGTTATTAAAAACCAAATTAATTGCTTTAATAAATTCATTCATTGTCAATTTTGTATGCAAATTAATTTCATTCCACTTTTCCTGTATAATATCATTTAACAACTCTAAAGGTACATTTGTAAACAAAGATACTACATCCAATGAAATCATCTTGTAGTTTTTCGGAATAACAATATCTTTCATTTCATTGTAAAAACACCAACTATCCTTAATGTAAGAACTAGTTCTTCCAACTATCTTAACCAATATATTAGACAAAAATCTAGCAATATTATAAGTTGGGAAACCTATGGAAGATATTATTATTCTAAATGTCAGATTTTCTTTATGAATCTTGGGAAGCCCATAACATTTTGCCACAGTTCCAAAGGCCGACAAAGGTAATGTAACTGTAGCTTCCAATAAAATTGATTACATAAATTGTATAAATAATATATTAAATGATGATAGTACTTATTTGAAGATTGGTAATCCACATATCATTAAGCTACAAAATAATTTGAAAGAGTTATTAAATAATTGGAAAAGAAATGAATATATAAATGATACTACATATAAGTATTTAAAATGTGAAAATGGAACTGTGGCAAAATGTTATGGGCTTCCCAAGATTCATAAAGAAAATCTGACATTTAGAATAATAATATCTTCCATAGGTTTCCCAACTTATAATATTGCTAGATTTTTGTCTAATATATTGGTTAAGATAGTTGGAAGAACTAGTTCTTACATTAAGGATAGTTGGTGTTTTTACAATGAAATGAAAGATATTGTTATTCCGAAAAACTACAAGATGATTTCATTGGATGTAGTATCTTTGTTTACAAATGTACCTTTAGAGTTGTTAAATGATATTATACAGGAAAAGTGGAATGAAATTAATTTGCATACAAAATTGACAATGAATGAATTTATTAAAGCAATTAATTTGGTTTTTAATAACACAATTTTTTCATTTGATAATAAATTTTATGAACAAAAATACGGATGTCCAATGGGGTCGCCTTTGTCACCGGTTATAGCTAATTTAGTTATGGAAAAGTTGGAAAGTATAGCCTTGTCAAAATTGCTTTTTGAACCAATGATATTTAAGAGATATGTTGATGATATCTTTACAATTGTTCCAGAAGTTTTTGTGGATGAAATGGTGGATGTTTTCAATTCTGTACATGACAGAATTAAATTTACAAGGGAGGTTGAAGTAAATAGTCAGTTAAGTTTTTTGGACGTTAATGTGATTAGATGTAGTAATAATAAGGTAAAACTTAATTGGTACAGAAAGCCTACTTGGTCAGGTAGGTTTTTAGATTTTAATTCACACCACCAATTCGGAAACAAAATTGGGGCATTGAGGGGTGTCATTGACAGAGCAATTAAATTGTCACATAAAGATTTTAGACAAAATAATTTACAGATAGTAAGAGAGACTTTTATTAATAATGGCTATCCAATTCAATTTATTAATAGATTGATTGCTGAGAGATTGTTTGAAATTTATAATACCGAAAATAGACATAGTGCAGGAATTGATTTTAACGGAGGCAAAATTATTGTCTTACCATATGTTCGAGGATTATCTGAAAGAATAAAAAGAAATTTTCGGAAATATAACATTCAAATTTTCTTTAAAAATCGCAATAATTTAAGTAGATTGTTTAATAATTGCAAAGATAAGGATGATTTATGCTTAAAATCAGGAGTTGTTTACAAGATTAATTGCATGGATTGTGATAAATACTATATTGGACAAACAGGTAGATATTTAAAAAAGAGAATTTATGAGCATAAATATAGTTTACGTAGCTCACATATTACTTCTGGTTTAAAAGAGCATTGTTTAAAGTTTTTACATTCTTTTGATTTTGTGAATGTGGATATATTGGAATATGGTATTAATAATAAGTATAAACGGGAGAGTCTTGAAAGTATTCACATTTCCAAGAATCGAAATAATGTGAATTTAATGTTAGAGTCTGGTAGATTGGACAGTGTTTATCATTCCTTATTAAATTGATTGGTTTTGGACAATTTGTGTAGAGGGGGAATTTATATTTAATTTACGAAATTTGGTGGTGGGGATGAGTATATATAGATTAGAATATAAGGTTTAGATTAGTCCCTGATGAGGAGCCGTAGCGAGCTCGAAACGTTGGACAAGTCTTCAATTAGGTAAGGGTGTTGGGGACAGTCAGACTGCACTTTACTAACAAAGAATTTTTTCAGCTAATATTTTATTTTCAGATTAGTCTACGGGGGTGAATATAAACAAGGACAGTCTGACTGTCATTATCATTTTAATTTAATTTTTAATTTAATTTTTATTTTTAATTTTTATTTTTTATTTTTATTATTTATTATTTGTATTTCTTATTTTTTATTTTTTATTGTTATTTTTATTTTTTATTTTTTAGTTTTTATTTTTATTTTATTTTTATTTTTATTTTTATTTTATTTTATTTTTGGTTGAAATTGATTGGACTGTAAGACCAATAAAAAATATTTATTAATTAATATTTAAATAAGTAAATATAATAGCTTATATTTTTTAATATTAGTAATAATAATATTTCATATTAATAATAATAGCCTCTGAATACTAACGATATAAATTACGATACTAATAATAATTTTGGTTATATGAATATTGAAAATATTTTTCCGCTGCATTTTCCTTACTGGATTTTAAGTAGCTTAAAATCTTCATTTCGCGGATTTTCCTTTAGATATAGAAAGGGCTATAAATTGTGCACAGGCGCGCCTCACTCTTTCTCCCAAGCTTTCCACAGAGAAGGTTTCATCAGAGGGGCGAGGAGGAGAGGGAGCAACGCAATCTCTTGACCTTCGGTCGAGTCATTGTGTATATATCCATCTATACATTAGGTTGTCAAATTTCTGCCTTCCGCTTTTTTGCTCTGCATCCAGTGCTTTAAAAAAAGTGTTACAGTGATCGAATTTACATCAAATATGCCCCGTTTTGTTCGATAATCTGCTTCCATCTAGACGGCAACATCATAATAACCCTCTGGTAGAAACCCTTCTCCTTATTTGCGAAGAACTCGGACAGCCATTTTTCACAAGCCTCTTTTGAGTCCAACTTTACACCACCAAGGGCGTTCGACATGGGCAGGAACAGGTGCTAATCACTTGGCACTATGTCCGGGATATGATGGATGCGATAAAATCTCCGATCCGAACTCCCGTAGCTTCTGACGAGTCATCAACGAAGTGTGTGGTCTGGCGTTGTTCTGGTGAAACACTAGACCCTTCTTATTGGCAAATTGTGGACGCTTCTGATCGATAGCTTGCTTCAAGCGGTCCAGTTCTTTACAGTAGATGGTATAATGAAGCGTCTGGATATATGGGAGCAGCTCATAGTGGATGATTCTCTTCGAAAATGCGCGAAGGCTATGTAGAGTTGGCGGTTGTCATTCTCAGGTACGGAAAAGGAAGATCCAGACCAATTCCTGACGGGCCTAACCGATTGTAAGCGGAGCAATCATACAACAGCCCGTGCAGAAATCTACTCGACATATCCCTGGTTCGGGCCAGATCCTAGTCAATATTACTAATGATTTCCTCATGAAATAAAATAATTTATATGTTCAACAGAGATGTTTAACATTAAAATTTACAATAATTAGTGTATAAAATATATTAATAATTATTAATTGTTAATTGTAAATCGTAATAGGTAATAATGCATATAGAAAATAATTTATGAATTCTAATTCAATGGTATGCGTTACCTAAATACGTAAATATATTTTTTATTTTATTTAAATAAATATTAAAAGAGTCAAAAAATTATTCACTTGATGGATGAAATAAAATTAGAATAATATATTAATCATCGTAATTTCTAGATTTTCTGACTAGATTCTGTTTATTTTCTAGCTTGGTATACCTACCAAAATCTAAACTCGTTCCCTATATAAAATGCTATTAAAAGTGGGATAAATGGGAACTAGGATCAGACTAGATTTCTCTTCTGGAGCTGAACATTTAATAAGGAAAACTAACCTGATACTAGTTAAATTTGAGAATAAATTTCTACACGGAAGATAACGCTCCCAAATATCCTAACCCGGGCCGCGAGCCACTTGTTCTGAGGAGTAATGGAAGAAATCTAAACGTGGCAGAAATTCGTGCGGATCATTAGACGCCATTATATCTGCAAGTGGGATACCGATAATTTAGAATACGAATTGAAGCGGCGACAGCAGGTAAAAGTAGAGTGAGTATCCTGCTACCTCGCCTCACTGCCGCCGTATATACTAGGGAAATTTAAGCAGCCATTAGAACCCAGAAAGAAAATGAATCATAAAATGCGATTCCCAAAGGCCGGATTCGCGGGCAAATCGGCGAGGAGGGTAGCCGGATGCGACGAGACAAAGAAGACGTGAAGAAAAGAAAAGAGTCTCAGAGAGGGAGGAATTCAAGACCGGTGGCTGCAACGCGCGAAGAGTCAATGAGAGAGCGAGGAAAAGGAGGGGATACGCCGTTGGCAGCAGAGGTAAATTCGGTGCGAACACCAACGACCGCACCGGGAAATTTTACAGGATAGAGAGCACAAGAACGGCCGCCCAGAGAATGGTGGATGCCAACGACGGGGCTCATTCCCCACCTCCAGCACCCGACTGGAAAATTGCATCGTTAGCTCCCTGCAAGATACGCTGATGGATTTTTGGGGGCGCCTGTTGACATTGCAATACGGTGGGACATTGCGCCTCACAATCTCCACACATAAAGTGTTTTGGATGTCAGCAGCCAGGCCATGGCGTATTGAAATGTCAGCGCGTTCGTTGTTAATAACAGCCAGGACACTTGTCGCGTAATTGCACAAATTGCGTAGCTGCACGGCCACCGAGCCCGATAGATCGGCGGTCACCACTGGTGAACCAGGCGCCACCAGTGGAAACAAAACAAGGAAACTGGGGAAACGAGAGTGCAGTCCTATGTTCCTCGGGCCAAAGCAGTAGGGACGAGTGATACGCGGGGGCAACAGTGGAGTGAAGGCGCAGATGCGGGGATGAAATCCAACACTGGGTTGATCTCACCCGGATATGAGCGGGAGAAGTCACAGAGACGGGATGAAGTCACGAACCAAGGGCGATGGGATGAAAATATATAACGAGCGGGATGAGACGAAAAAACTAGACATGCGGTGTAAGGCGAAGATATGTGAGTAGGAGGTGATAAAAATACCAAACGATCAGGATGTGAAGAAAATCCAGAACGAACGAGACGAGAAGAAAATACAACGGTATCGGGGCAGGTTGAGAGAGTAAAGGGAACGATATCAAAACTGCACTCGCTAGAAGTGGACAATGATAGTATACCTCCGATTCAACACACTCAACGTCTATGGTATGCAGCCGAAAAAGGCCACACGGTTGTGGATGTCGCGACAAATACCAATGGCTGGATGGAAACACCTTGTGTGCACAGAAGTATCTAAGACAGTGGTAAGCCACAGGAGCTACAGACCGCGTGGCGACAGGCCAAAGATTGAAAGTGTAAAGAGCGGGATGGACAACGACGAATTCAATATCAACAAAGGGAAAAATGGGTTGAAAATCGTTACTACTTGCGCATGAGCTTAGAAAGTAAAGGATACTTAGCCCTCTTCAATCCGGGAGCATCAGTCTCCTTGGTTGGACCGCGCGTCGCTAAGGAAGCTGAAGAATAGGTTAGTCTCAGCCAACCTACACATGAAAACAGTAACGGGCGGTACCACCAAGATAAAGGGGCTCCTGAAGTTATCATTAGTCGTGCAGGAAAAATCGCGAGAAATTTATCTACGAGCGATGGGAGCCCTGGATCACTGGCGAGGCCCAGGAGGGAAATGGCGCGGGTTTGTAGGACCACCGGTACAAGAATGGATAATATACGCGTGCGCAGAGATATCTGAGCTAACAAACTCGAAGAGGGAAGAAATTGAGTCGGTGGAAGCGAATATCATACCAAAGGCCACGGGAGCGTCGGGAATCACTCACCTAAAGGAGCATTGGATCAACGTACAGGGAGCGGCACCGATAAAACATCGCCTCCGGCCCATGTCCCCATGACCCATTTTTATTAATTCTAATATTAAAAATTTTTCTTTTACTTTACTATACTATACTATAGCGTCTTACTATAAATTAGTCTGAACTTTTTGCTGCAGCTTAACGTGTCTTACTCTAAATTTGCCTGAACTTCTTGCTATATATTTACTATTTCTATATATGTGTGCGTGTGCGTGTGTGTATATGTATATTTTATATATAAATGAAATGTTTCTAAGGATTTGCTATAAACATACACGGAGTTTCATATTACAAACTGCTTTTTAGCGAAAGATTCCATCAGGAAACGATTCTTCACGTCATAAATTATATATATATATATATATATATATATATATATATATATATATGCTTTGGAAACTTATCGATAAAGTAGTAATAAAGAATTTTTTTCATTGATTCAAAATTTGAAATCCCAATATAAAATTAAATAATGTAGCGGTCTCACCATATCGGCGGTTCTGAATCTCGCCTTACTGGCGCTATAGCACCACTTGATTTTTATAGTACTGTATTCCCACGTTATAAAGAAGTGAATGCACAGGCAGACTTTTAATAAGCAATCTTTTTATTGAATAATAATAAGTAATAATTTCGACATTTACACGAATTGTTATTCATACAGATGTACATATACTTGATCATGTAAAAATTAATTTCAATACTTTCTTTTGATTACATTAGAAATAATTAAATATAATCCTGAAATGTCATTTTATTGCTATCTTAAATTGTAATTTTTTTTAAGAATGAAGAATATGTACGTGTTACTGAAGTCCAATTAAGAAAAGCATCATTTATATAAATACAATACATTATAGAGTAGAGATTTTAAATGATTGGGAAGTCCAATACACCATACTTGCCTTATTTTATACTTTATATAAAGTAATTTTGAAGCGATTTAGTTACTGTTGAATCTATAATTTTTTTTATCGAAATGGGACTTTATATTACCACCAAATAATTTCACAAAATTTTTAGCTGTGAATACAGCTTTAAACTTTCGAATAAGTTTAAACTGAAACCTTCATTCGCATTTTTAGTTATAACCAATTTTTTTAGTATTGTTTATGAAATTTTCAGAATAAAAAAAGCCATAATAGAATTTCTAACAAAGATTCTGATTCCTTTTGTTTGCACAATTAGTATTTGATAATTAGAAAATGATCTTTTCATGTTTGTAACATAATCATGAACAAATCATTGTATTATATGTTACTATAGTTTTGCATGTAACTTTGCGACGATCAGTCTGTATAGTCAATACAGTCTAATACGCGCAAGAGTTTAATTTTAAATAATTTAAGTCAAAATTAAAATAATCCATCAATGATCCCGATTAGCCGTCGCATGCGCAGAATCAAAATAATACGAGCCCTAATATCTAATATACTGACCCGTGAACAAAGGCCAAAGATTGAGCAGAGGGTGACTGGAAGGCGTCGCGAGAGAGAGAGAGAGAGAGAGAGAGAGAGAGAGAGATGTGATGGAGCGGTAGCCAGCGTGGAAACAATGTCCCGCCCTCTCCGCGCCTACGAACTCGGAATTCAATAAAAGCTCTAGCCAGTGCATTTCGAGTGTCCTGCGTTAATGAGATAATATAAAACTCTGGCTTTTTTGATACTTTTATATTATTTAATATATAATACATAAGAGCATACGTGCAAATGAATATTACTATAAATACGTAAATAATTATGCGTGTATGAGCATTCCTACGAAAATATTAATTATTATTTACATAATTATAATTACAGTAATAATTTATTATAATAATTATCATTATAATTATTGTAATAACGAAATATATTTATAATCGGTAAGAATGCAAGATAATTAAATTAAAAATTATTATAAGACAGCACTGTAATTATTATAAGTATAATTGATATTATCGGGATACGACTATCCTCTTGAGCAGGCTCGCGAATAAAAATTATAACTATTATAATTATAATGCGATTATTATTATTATATTATTATTAAAAAAGTATAAATGCCGTAAACACCCGATCGACTAATTTTTTGTGTATAAAAGGGCGAGCGTTCTGCGACAAAAGCAGAGCTCTCTCGGTCTTACGGCCGAAAGAAGCTTCCGAGAGCTATCCTAATACCAGAGCTCTAGTAATCCTGCATCCTTCCAAAAATCCTGTACAGTAGAGTCGCGATCCTGGTTGCGCTGTACTCCGTTATAGCTCAGCGGTCTGACGCCGCCTAGCCTAAAACAAAGTCGTGATTCTGAGTGCACGGACTCTTGACATGTTTTGATGCTTACCAAAAGAACCTGGTGGTGAGTTGAACGACCAGAGGCTGTAGCAGATTGAACCTGAGCCATGAAGTAACAAGCACCGGGCAACGATCAGATACCTCATTATAGACCAGCAAGCTTCGTTTTACCAAAATTCCCTCCAACCCAGTAAATGGATAGATAGTGCGCGCGAATATTATAACCAGTGGGCGAATTAAACTAAACAATTGTGAAGGTAGTAAAGTAAAGGCTAAACTAAATAAGTAAAAGCGTGCGATCTAGTATAAATATATATAATTTGTGTTACTTATATTAATTTGAGAATATTACTTCGTTTTATTCTATAACTAGAAACAAAGTTTCGGTTATTTTCCCGATTTCAGCGCAAAAATTCCCTTTCCTTTCAAACTGCTCCTGGTGCCAATGCGTAAGTTATCCTGATGGGAAAAGGGAAATGTTACAACTTCTTTTTAGTGTTGCTTAGGAAGTTATTATAATAATAAGAAACCTATAATAAATACTTAAAGAAAGTTATTCTATCATATATTATACAGAAATGTTTTGAGATTAGTAATTAAAAATCTACTCGGAGAAGTTGTCGCTAGACACATGGACATCAGTTGCTACCGTCCGAAAACGAAAAGTGAACTGTTTCGAAATTAATATTGTTATTTTAACAATGAACTTCAGGAAAAAACTACTTTGACCCTTTTTTAGTTATATCCCAGATCAGCTGAGATGTGAACGATGGTATCCTCCAGCTATCTTGAAAGGTCTTAGGTCTAGAAACTTTTTGCTATGCTTTACTGTAACTGTATATAGTGAAGAAAACGTTTTTGAGAATTTTGTATGACATACGGAATTCTATATATAAAACATTGTTTTAGTCAATGATTTTGGTGAGAAATTATCTTTAGGTCAGAAATAGTATATATACATTGAAAAACACGTAGGTAAAAACAGTTTGATATGTATATATATTTTTTCATGGTTTCAAATTTCAAAGTTGAAACATGAAAGTAAGTAATATAGCCTCTCTCAAACTTCATTTCATGGAGCTACCGCGCCACTTAATCTGTCAAAAAAATGTTAATACCAAATTAATATTTACTTGTTTTTTAGCAGAATAAAAAGTTATTTTTGAATTATTGGGTGTATAAATCCACCGTTTTTTTATAAAGAAATAAGAATTTATTGTAAAAAAAAAGTAGAAATAATGTTATTCAAAATATTGCCCATCACTTTCTACTACTTTTGACCATCTTCCAGCAGCAAGTGAATCCCCCGTCTAAAAAATTGTTCTTCTTTTGAGGCGATCCATGAATCGACCCATTTCTTCAAATCCTCGTCAAAAGTGAAGTGTTACTCAGCCAGATCATGAGTTATCAACCGGAAGAGGTGGTAGTCCGAAGAAGCAATGTTTGGTGAATACGGCAGATGGGGTAGGGCGTTCCAATTTAGTACTTCTAACGTTTCCTTTACGATTTTTGCAACATGTGGCCAAGCGTTGTCATGCTGAAAAATTACTTTATCGTACCTTTTGGCATATTCTGGAGATAAATAAAATAAGTAAATTAACAATTCCCGGAAATGACGCTTACTTGGCTCAAAACTTGACATCTTAACACAATGAAAATTAAGTGATGCTAGCAAAAAGTCGGAGGTATTAAAAAGTTATACTGATTCCAGATGTCAACATATAGTATACGACTTTTTACTGCTGACAATTTCAATGTTACCTTATCGCTGGTATCGTCTTTTCAAAACGGCGAAAATTGATTTGTACACCTAATATAATAATTCCATGAATGTTACATTTGGTTGGATTTAAGTAAACTCTTTTTCTATCAAGCAATTACTTTCATCATTTAAAAAAATTCTTTACAAGTATACAATAAGTAAATATTTAATATATTTATTTATTTAGTAAATTCTTTTTATTTAGTACAATTTGAGTAATTTGAATTTTTTATATTTTCATATCGAGAAATACATATTCACATAAATCATATGGTATACCATTTTAAAGGAAATTACACGCTTTTTCAAATTATTTCACTTAAAATGCAAATTTAATAGATAATACATTTGTTTAAAAGTGATTTAATTTTACATGACTTGTGTAGACAAGAATGTCATATCTTATTGTTGGTAATGACATACTTAAGCAGAGTAAATGTGTGAGAGTAAAATAGATGCGGCAACAATGAGGTTATACTTAGGAAGATTTATTATTATTATAAGGAATGAAAAAACTAACTCATCGACCTGAGCGCCAGTTCAGCGCAGCGCTCATGTGCCCGGATCGTCCATTAAACACAACGCGCGTCTAAGTGAATACATGTCCATGCATAAGAGACATGCCATTGCTCTTCTAGCACATATCATATCATATCATATTATCACATCAGATGTTACTAATTATATCATACATTTATTTATTAGGAAGCGAACTTAGTTTTCGATCTTCATGTTTAGATGGCGATATAAGTAGTACGAAAGTCAGATGTGTTACCAATACAATTCAGATAACAGTCCTCATCATTTGTGTAAATTATAATTTTTTGATCGGTGAAAAATGAGTCGTGATAAATCTTTTTTCGACACGTCCTTTTGCACTATTTTGATTTGAAAAAAAAGTGTAGCAAAAACATCGATTGCTTCAAGCATGTTATGGCAAAAAAGCTCCATCGCTTACAACATGTAAAGAGTGGTTTTAACGGTTTAGATGTAGTAATACTGATGTTATTGACAAAGAACGTTGTGGACAACATAAAAAGTATAAAAATCTCGCACACGCACACACGCGCACAGATACACGCACGCACACGCATGCACCTTTTTACTGCTCGAACCAAAAATATTTTTACAAAGTGCGTCCCATTCGCATTTATTTCACGATCCTCATAAATAAAATTGTGTACGGATTGTGTAAGAATTTTTTGTAATAAAAAGAATTTATAAAATTTGATATGCAGAATGATTTCGTTTACCAAAAAATTTTTGGAAAACGAATCTATAAATATATATCGAGTTATTATTTTAAACCTTATGCTCGTTGTACTGTATTGTCATATTCTGGGAAAGTGATCTCCAGGGGCGCAATATTCGAGGTGTTAAAACACATGCCACAATTTCAAGGAAAGATTCTACTAGAAGTCTTTAATATGCTACATACATACATACATTGACACATACATACGTACATTTCTTTTATTTTCTTGTACTGGGATACCCTTTGCTTGTGATGAGTTTGTGCAGCACTGGTGAGCTCCAAGATGATTCTACAACCCGAAATTTCTATTGGACACTTGGGATAAGCTACGAATGACTTACTAATGAATGAGAATATCAACATTTTATGAATTGACATACATTTTTATATATATTTCACTTTTTGAAATTGTTTTCAGTAAGTTTATTTGTTTAATTTGAAAAATACAATATATTACTCAGATATTATTTTAATACGGTCATAGATAATATATTTTTCTCCTTTGAGTAAGGAAAGAATCCCAGTGGTACAATTATTATAAGTCATTATAAAAACCTATATTCATTAATATAAATGTAATATTATATTTGTTCAGTATTTAACTAACTATACGTAAAATTGTATATTGTATTGATCATCTAAGATGTATTATGTGTATGTTTGTATACACTAGCCCTCGGCAAACAGAGTAGCTTTCACTGCATTCCATAAGTGTGATATTCGCGGTTTTCAGTGCGATTCGACACTCTAGATTTCGGTTGCGTACAGAACACACGTCTGTCGACGAATCAGTACAATCAGTACAATTACATTGCGTACATAACTATATTTTGTTAATTTTGTTGATTTTAATAAAAACTTTTGTATTTTATTTACAGAGAAAAATAGTGAAATAAATTTATTTCAAACTCTTTTTGTAATCGTAACGCTATTTCAGGTGAGTTGCTCCTTTTCGATGAATGTTATAATTAAGCATTCGAAAATTCAACAATATTAAAGAGAAAAAGTTTCGAATGAGAACGAATTAGAATACATCCTACTTGTCTTATTTTATATTTTCGTAGAAATTAAGTTCGAAGAGGTATATAATTTACTTTTTAATTATACACATTTCCAAAAATAAAAAAACGGGATTCACTATATAGTTCATGTATACTTGACTGTTTATAAATGGATTTCAGTAGTTCCTTTTTTTACTTTACAGCAATAAATGTAATGTATTAAAGAGAAGAGGTATGAAAATAATAAGGAATTACAACACACTAACTTGCTTTATTTTATACTTTTGTAGAAATTTAGTTCAAAGTTATCTATGTACTTACTTTTTTATTATTTAATTAGTTAAATTAAGGTTTAAACAAAATTGTTCAACCTACGTTTCTGGGGAGAAATTAGACAATTTTCAATTTATATAGACCTGACTACGCAAAAATGTATTTTATTACTTTTATAAATTAGAAATAATGGAATACAGTTCTGAAATGTCATATTATTAATATCTTAAAGGATAACTTTTATGTAAGAATTCCGTATTGACGCGTAATTGACTGTCAAGTAGGTAGGAGAAACTTTCATTTGATTAAATTTCATTAAATAATTAGGACGTATAATATTATTATTAGTATTATAAGAATTTTTATTAAATATAATAGCTGGAATATTAAAATAAAGATACATGAAATAATCTTTTAACATGAACTTTATTTCAAACGAGGAAACAAAAGACGTCTGTTTCAACAAAAGGACGACACACGCTAACTACAGTAGATAAAATTGAAAAATCTGCAAGCCCTTGTAAGAAGCTTAAAACCTATAAAAAATGCAGGCATCTAAACAATAAACTCATAAATTATTTGCCGTCCAGGGCTGCAAAGACGCAGATCGTAATACGACCAAATATTGCGATACAGTCCAATATTTAGTTTCAACTATTTTTTTGCTTTATTATTTATAGAAGGCTAAAATAATCTAACAAATATCATACTTGCGTTATTTTATACTTTTGATATTGTGTACGTGTGCGCGTGCGTATTGGTACACAACAATTTCTTATGGAACTACAGTTTTCAGGAACAGTATGTGAAGCTGTGATATACCTTAACTATAACTTATCTTCTCGTTATTTTCTTCTTATTATTCATGCAAACGCAGGAGGATGTAGCAACTCTAATATATCAGGTATGTGAATAAGTCTTTCCCGTTTTTTTTCAAATTTTGAGCCTTTATTGTGAAAAAATGGTTACAAATGAATTATTGAAAGTATTGGCCATCGCTAGCTACAACTTTTTCCCATCTTTCTGGCAACATACGAATCCCGTTGCGAAAAAATTCGACCGGTTTGGCCTCTATCCAGTCATCCACCCATTTTTTGGCTTCTTCGTAGGAATGGAAGTGCTGGTCAGCCAGGCCATGCGTCATCGATCTGAAGAGATGGTAATCAGACGGAGCAACGTCTGGACTATACGGCGGGTGGGGTAGGATTTCCCATTTGAGCGTTTCTAAGTATGTTTTCACCGGCGGTGCAACATGTGGGCGAGCATTGTCATGTTGCAAAATAACTTTGTCGTGCCTGTCGGAGTATTGTGGCCGTTTTTCTCGCAGTGCGCAGCTCAAACGCATCAATTGTCGTCGATAGACCTCGCCTGTGATCCTTTCATTCTGTTTCAGAAGCTCATAGTAAACCACACCTAGCTGGTCCCACCATATACAGAGCATGAGCTTGGCGCCATGAATATTTGGCTTGGCCGTCGATGATGATGCATGGCCGGGTAGTCCCCATGATTTTCTTCGCTTCGGATTATCGTAACGTATCCACTTTTCATCGCCAGTCACGATACGATGCAGAAAACCCTTTCTTTTATGTCGCTGAAGCAGCTGTTCGCAAGTGAAAAAACGCCGTTCGACGTCTCTCAGCTTCAGTTCGTACGGCACCCAATTTCCTTGCTTTTGGATCATTCCCATGGCTTTCAAACGCTTGGAAATGGTTGTTCGGTCAACTCCCAATGCTTCAGCATGTTCTTCTTGCGTTTGACAAGAATCTTCATCAAGCAAAGTCGCCAATTCTCGATCTTCAAAGATTTGCGGCCGCCAGGAACGCTCCTTGTCTTCCACGTCGAAATCACCGCTTTTGAAGCGTCGAAACCATCCGCGAACACTTGAATCATCGACAAAACCTTCTCCATAAGCCTCCTGAAGCAATCGATGCGTCTCGGCAGCAGATTTCTTCAAATTGAACCAATAAAGTGAAACTTCCCGCAAATGACGTCGACTCGGCTCAAATTTCGACATTTTCACGATATCAAAAATTTATGATGCGAAAAAATTTTAACTAATGTGTTAGTATGGAATTGTTGACATATGAATAAGCTTTGATTATGACATATGTAACCATTGAATACTCGCACAGTATTGGTGGCGCCATCTCTTACAAAAAACGGGAAAGACTTATTCACACTCCTAATAGATTCTATGACCTCTACTTCATAACCTGTTTATTCTATTTATTGTAAATCTGCTATGCGATTCTTTTACATTTTTTAAATTCAAAATATAATATTTATATTCGTCTACTATACACACTAAGTATTTAATTCTTGGTTTATTGTAGGTTTGTTACTCTTCTAATGAAGAGACTTCGTCACAGTCAGGTACGTGGCATATCTATCAAATTACAAGAAGAAGAAAGAGAACGCAGAGATAACTATGTTCCTGAAGTATCTGCTTTGGAGCATGATATCATTGAAATTGATCCTGAAACTAAAGAAATGCTTAAAATGTTGGAATTTACTAATATTCCAGGTCTGCAGATTACACAGCCTACATCTCATGCATTTAGACGAGCATGAATAAATTGATGCCAATAAAATTTTTGTCAAGTTAATTTTAATAAACAAACAATCCGATTTAAATCTGATGTTATTCTTTTAATGCATTATCTTCTCTATCTCTTTCACTTTCTGCTTCTCTCCCCCTCTCCACCCTCTGTGTGTATGTATACTTTTTTGCAAGTTAAAATGTTTTTTTAGAGATATTAGCCATAGATGTTATTGTCTGCATATTGGATCGGGGACGTGGAAGCGACATCGTTGACAGAGCTATCTCTACTTTTTATTTCACATAAATCTCCTTCGGAAGCCTCTAGTTAACGTATTAGTTCGCGGGTTCTGATTTATATATTTACAGGCCCACATATTCTTCTTATCACGATTTTACACGCATGATTATATATATATATATATATATATATATATATATATATATATATATATTCAGAGCCCCTGTTCTTATATTATTAATCTTCTAATAGTATACAGTTTCAACACGACAGTTTTGACCAAAATATCTCATGCTCTCTGAAAACTGAGGACTTCTCTATCAGGTCTGAAAGTAGCGATGTTCATTTTGGAACCTGAACAGTAAAATAAGGAGTAGTCTACCCGTCTTTTATTCCAAGGTGTGTTGGACACTTCACGTTATTACATGCGTAGACATTTAGATATCTATAATTATAAGATTACAACGTGTGTGCACGCACACACATATGTATATAAGTTCAAAGTTAACGAATGTGCCGTACCAGACTATCTATTGAGTCATATGTAGGACAACACGCTGAGTTAGTTTCATCTTTGTTGTCACTTGTTCATCGTACTATTCGACTTTTTAGCTACTCCATGCAGCTTTAAATATTAGATCACTGCTTAGATTGCAAAGTAACCCAATGATTCCTGAATGTTCAATATTTTCTAGGTTGTTGAGGTTACCCTCACCGTTCAATAGCCTTCGATGGCTTCTTGCGGCCCTGCTTCTTGGCTAGCTAGCTACCTTGGCTACCTCAAGAGAGAGGTGTTGCTCGCTGGAGCTCCGAAAGGCAAAAGGGAGAATACTGTAATTGTACTTTTGTCGACTGCTTATATACAAATTAATAAATATTTTTTCATTGGTCTTACAATCCAATCAAATCAATCGAAAACAATACGTAACAATATCAATACACATCCACATTAACATCAATACATCAATACACAAAAATAATAAAAAATAAAAATTAAATTAAAAATTATAATGACAGTTAAACTTTCCTTGTTTACAGTCACCCCCGTAGACTAATCTGAAAATAACATATTACCTCAAAAAAAATTAAATCTAAATTCCCCCTCTACACAAATTGTTCAAAACCAATCAATTTAATAAGGAATGATAAACCTTGTCCAATTTACTAGACTCTAAAATTAAATTAACATTATTCCGATTCCTGGAAATGTGAATACTTTCAAGACTCTCCCTTTTATACTTATTATTAATACCATGTTCCAAAATATCCAGATTCACAAAATAAAAAAAAATGTAAAATCTTTAAGCAATGCTCCATTAAGCCGGAAGTAATATGTGAGCTACGTAAACTATATTTCTGTTCATAAATTCTCCTTTTTAAATATCCACCTTTTGTCCAATATAGTATTTATTACAATCCATACAATTAATTTTGTAAGCAACTCCTGATTTTAAACATAAATCATCCTTATCTTTGCAATTATTAAACAACTTACTTAAATTATTGCTATTTTTAAAGAAAATTTGCATGTTATATTTCCAAAAATTTCTTTTAATTCTTTCAAATAATCCTCTAACATATGGTAAGACAATAATTTTACCTCTGTTAATATCAACTCGTGCGTTATGTCTATTTTCGGTATTATAAATATCAAACAATCTCTCAGCAATTAATCTATTAATAAATTCAATATCCATTATTCATGAAACTTTCTCTTACTTTTTGTAAATTATTTTGTCTAAAATCTTTATGTGACAATGCTATTGCTTTGGCAATGACGCCTTTCAATGCTCCAATTTTGTTTACGAATTGGTCGTGTGAATTAAAATCTAAAAATCTACCTGACCAAGTAGGCTATCTATACCAATTAAGTTTCACCTTATTATTACTACATCTAATGACATTAATGTCCAGAAAACTCAACTGATTATTAACCTCAACCTCCCTTGTAAATTTAATTCTGTCATGTACAGAATTAAAAACATCCACCATTTCATCCAGAAAAACTTCTCGAATAATTGTAAAGATACCATCAATATATCTCTTAAATATCATTGGTTCAAAAAGCAATTTTGACAAAGCTATACGTTCTAATTTTTCCATAACTAAATTATCTATAACCGGTGTCAAAGGTGACCCCATTGGACATCCGTATTTTTGTTTATAAAATTTATTAGCAAATGGACCATATGTGTTATTAAACACCAAATTAATTGCTTTAATCAATTCATTCATTGTTAATTTTGTATGTAAATTAATTTCGTGCCACTTCTCCTGTATAATATCATTTAACAATTCTAAAGGTACATTTGTAAACAAAGATACTACATCCAATGAAATCATCTTATAGTTTTTCGGAATAACAATATATTTCATTTCATTGTAAAAACACCAACTATTGTTTATATAAGAACTAGTTTTTCCAACTAGCTTAACCAATATATCAGTGATATATATATATATATATATATATATATATATATATATATATATATATACAGTGAGTGATATATAAAGTCACCAACCTGTGTGTATACACATATAGACAGACCGCTTTTGACTGCTTTTCAGATACGCAGGGAGCCATAAGGGGAAAATAATGCAAAATTTTTCTCATGGGTTTGTTTTTTTGTCATTTTTCAAAAAATTCAAAAACCAAAGTTTTTTGGGATTTTTCAAGAAATACAAAATTGAGATTTTTTTTATTTTGGATTTTTTTGTTGGAAATTAAAAATGTGCTAAAAATCCCAAGAATGAAGTTTTTTGTTATATTTGTTTTTTTGCCAATCGTTGAAAAATTCAAGAAACAGTTTTTATGTATTTTCAGTTCGGAAAATAGAAAGACCTTTTTTAATATGGTTTGTCACGAATGCCAATGTACAAGTGCAAGTCGTATTTCAAACGTCGAGTGCAACATCCGAGACTCAGGTTGATAATCTCGTATGCAACAAGGAAATTAGCCATACAGTAAGCAGTATGCAGGAAATGCTGCAGACCTGGAGGTGCAACAAACCTGCATTAATCACACCCTGTAAAAAGCTTTACAAGTGCTGCACATAACCTGAAGCAACATGCAGCAACAGCAGCATCAAACTCCACAACGCGATCGGGTCACTTTCCAAGACACATACGATCTCCAGTATTTTAAAAGTGACGAGCATTCTGGACACAATAGGCCTCCATGGTCGACTGGTGAGCCAATGTTCTCGGCTCCTTGTCGCACTCGGTACTAAAAGCCTAGAAGGGAGAATATCACACCAGTCAAAAAAGTTTTAAAAAGGTCGCTCGCTAATATAATGCGATCGACGCTCTCAAGTACCATGGCTCAGCGCGCAAATATTGGAAAGACCGTGTGGCAATGGAAAATTCATTTCATTGATGCCAAAAGTGAGGAGGAATTCCTTCAAAGAATCGGGGAATGCCACAGTCTGACGCCGCTGACAGATATGGATATGCTAGATGCCATGACGGAGCAACAGACGGCATCTAATTGCATTTCTGCCACGCAGTTCCGAGCTGTCATGGTGTCGATATGCGCTTCCAAGCCGAACTGATCGGCGAAGCACAAAGGCGCACGCAGGCCAAAGACATGTGACTACGTGCTTTGTTGACGATTCTGAATAGATTCGAAGAACCATGGGCGGACGACAAGCAGCTCGACCTCATATAGCGTATTCTTCTTCCGGAAATGTAGAAAAGAATTCCGCGGGAAAAGATCACAAGTGTATATCGGCTTTCGGAGGACACTTCTCGCACGTGCCGGGAGACGAAAATCGCAGCCGTGGAGGTTAGACCGCCGGATATGAAAGCTATAATGCAAGTCTTACAAGAAGCTGGACATTAAGCCGCCTCTCCTGATTTCTAAGCGCTAGGGGTCGTAGCTCTTATGATGAAAAAGAGCAGTCGTGGATCTAGTCCAAAGTCCCCGCATGTGGAGAAGAGTAGAGTATCGACCTCGTTTAAATCAGAAAAAAGCCTCTCAGTGTGCAAGACACTCGACACAAGCGACCGGAATAAAAGTCAGGCAATAGATCCTAATGCACGGTTTCTGTGCTAGGGTTGTAGTTCAACAGGCGACACCTTGCGCAGTTGGCCCGTAAGGCCTCTGAGAATAAGCATGCAGCTGCGAGGACATAAGGTAATAGTCATTGCCTCCTTCTCTCTATGAGAGAGGAGCATCGCGACCTTGACTCCGCTGACTCGGCCACAAATATCGACTCCGATCGGTACTCACGGTTAAGCAGGGGTGCTCGCACAGCTCTTAGAGCAATCGGCTTGCAGATTGCTTTTTCCCTTGGTCGTTTAGTTCGAATCTTTTCCGAATCTTGCGCTCGACTCGCCACGGAAAAATGAAGCAGATTGTAGGCCAGGTGTCCCTTTCGTTTGCAATTGCAGGTGTCGAGATGGAGTTAGATGTCATCATAATTCCCGACTTCGAAACAGACCGTCTGCTCGGTGCAGATTTCTATCACAATTTCAATTGGGGCATCCATCCATGCGTCAATACTCTGTCGGTCGAGGATGCAGCGATCTCGTTCCGCTACAACTCTGTACCGTTTCCGTTACTTCGACATATTTTCTTGCCTCGATAGGCCTAACTGACATCGTCGACAGTCAACGTCGAACTCTTGAAGAACTCCTCGACCGGATATTACCACCTATTGATTAGCCTCTCAGTTGCAAGTATCTGACCGCCCACGTAATCGATGTCGGTTATGGACCGCCGATTAAACAGCGTTACTATCCGGTGTCTCAAAAGATAGAGCTGGAAATGCTGGATCGTGGCGTAATTCACAGATCAACCAGTGAGTGGTGGAGCCCTGTCGTAATGGTTCACAATAGCGACGGAAGCTACCGATTCTGCGTGGATTATCGTAAATTGAACTGCGAGTCCAAGGTCAGCGCGTATTCACTCCCTTACATGGACGTAATTTTATGCAAGTTGAGAAATGTGCGATATTTTTCCACACTGAACCTCAGCATTGCCTACCATCAGGTCCTGCTTTGGGAGAAATTACGCCACCTCTGCCTTTACAGTCCCAGGCATGGGGTTGTTTGAATAGACCCATATGCTGAATGGTGTCGCCGGTGGATCTGCAACCTTTTAGCAGCTAAGCGACAAGTTAATTGACCCTGAAATAGAGTCGGTATATATGATGTGATCATCGGTACGGGAATAGCTTTGACAAGCACCTCAGGTGGCTCGAACACATTCTGCGGAGAATCTCAGATGCTGGTCTATAACAGGCAGAAAAGCAAATTTGAAGCCGCAGAAGTACGGTTTCTTGGCGTCCTCGTGGATCGCGATGGTTTTCGATCTGAAGAGGATAAGATTGCACCAATCTTAACTTAAACCGGATCAAAGAACCTAAAACAGCTCCGTATATTTATTAGACCTTGTGCCCTGGTTCCGCAAGTTCTTCGGAACTTTGCGACGCTTGCTGAGCATATCACCCGACTGATAAAAAAGAATATTAAGTATCATTGGGGTGTAGAGCAACAGCAGGCCTTTGAACAAATCTGTGCACTCGACGCATCTGCAACAGACCTCTCTCGACAGCCATTTGGAGAAACGTTCGTCATACAAACGTACGCCAGCAGCTCGGGACTAGGCGCCGTGCTCAAGCGTACAGTTGATGGCTTGGTGTGCGTGCTTTCCTACGCTAGTTGCACGATAACTGCGGCTCAGTATAATTATTTGGTCACCGAACGTCAGTGCCTCGCCGAACTATGGGTTATACGTTAATCAATTATGGACACTAACGGATCACAGCAGCCTTCATTGGCTGCATTCAATTCGCAACCCCACGGGCAGACTCACCCGTTGAGCCTTGAAACTACCGGGATACGACTATGAAGTCATCCGACGGAAAGATACCTTGTGGTGTATTATAAATTATGTACCAGAAGCCCTCTCTGTAGGTTTGTACGAGGATGATCCGATTTGCGAAGTAGCCTTCCTCAGCGTCACCAATGTGCGAAATCCCTGGCTTCTGCGTCTTCGTAAGAAAGTGGTGAGCGATCCAACCAACCATCCGCGGTAGAAAGTCGTCGGGCAACGACTGTACTACTACCGTCCTTAACTAGTCGTGTCTAGAGTAGATCGCCGCACCGTTCTTCGTGAATGTCATTACGAATGCACAGCTGGCTATTTCAGAAGCCATAAGACGTACGGCCGTATTGCACGTTCATCCTATTGGTACTCATTGCATGAAGATTTGACATAATTTGTCCGTGACTGCACCGATTGCCAACAATGTAAGGGTGCAAACATGTTGCATCAGCTGGCTTGATGGACTATCGAACGGTCACCCGCCCTTGGGTAGTAGTGGCTGGAGACGTGATGGACCCGCTTCCACAGTCTACCCGAGGATACAAGTTTTCACGGATCTATTCAATCGTTGGGTAGAATGTATTCCCGTCCGAAAATCGAATGTGTAAAGGATTCGCTGCGAGTGGAGAGATCGCATATTTGTACGCTTTGTTCCTATCGGACAATGGCACCGAAATTCATAATAAGTCCATCGAGAATTTCCTCTTGAAGCGTGGGATAGTTCATTTAACGATACCCCCGTATCATGTTCATGCCCGACCTTCCTCAACACGGGTCGTCAGCCCTCAGCTTCTGGCATGCATCGTTCCCAGGAAGAATAGTGTACACATTTAGCGCAAGAAGAGACTGCTCTACAGCATTGGAAACAGCGCATCTTACTTGCTTTCCCACACCTCAAACAGAAATGTCTGTTTCGAGAGTGTGGGAATGCGGCGAATCGATCTGTTTCAGCATCACAGTTTCAGCAACCGACTAAAGGTGCTGCCTTAGTCTTGTTCGGCACACCTAGCCCTGGTATTGGTCGTGCTGATGGTGACGGGTGTGGCCATAGTTAGAGTATAAAGTAGGGGGCGTGACTTTTAAAACCATCAGGGCTGGTATTGCTTTTTCTGAGCTGGCGGTATAGATCGTCGCCTTTGGCCCGTTTGGTCGGTCGTCTATACCCTCTACGAGAGCAGTTTCAGATTTATCTTCGAGGGCCGGCATCTTAAAGGGCTTGAATCTTTCGCTGGGGATCTTCGTGGCTAGTTAGGAATTTTTCTTACTGTGTCGGTATATGAGGGAACTCTTCGTTTCCACTGGCCTTTTCGTCGCCGGGGGTTTTGTACTTAGACGGTACAATAGTTCTTTCTTCATCTTTTTTGTTCTGAGTGCCTTGAGATTTGGAGCTAGTCTTCCAGCGGCCTGTCGGTTGCGTTGCAACAAAGCGCACGAAGGCGCACCGGTTGCTGCAGTACAGGCGGACCTCGTCCTCCTCTGGCGTGCGCACATAGACTATTGGAGCAGCTGGCGCCTGTGTGCTGCCTTTTGGGGTGGGGTTTCTGGCGGAAATTAGGACCAGGCTGCAACGGTAAGGGGAAATAGATTTATCTGTCTGCCCAATGTACAGGGGGTTTCTATGACCCACTATCTTCCTGCGAGATGCCTCCAATGGTTACATTCTACGAGAGTCGTTGCTATACGACTCGTCGTTTCGTTTACCTTTATCTTTTCCCCCGAGATCCTCATATCTTTGCATAAACGGAATGTAGATCCAGTCGGTCTCTTTCTTCTTTCGTCTTTCTTCTTTTTCTTCATCTCTTCTCTCATCTCTTCTATTGGCTCTTCTATCTTTTTCGGCCTTCATATCTTCTTCTTTAGCTACCTTTACCTCTACTTTCATGTGCGCGTTTATGACTCTCCTATTTCGTCCAGTGATGTTATTATGGTAGCTTTACATCGTTCGGGACGCTCCACTTCTATTACCTCTACTGATGTTGTCGTAGTTTTATATCTTTCCAAACGGTCCCCTTTTATTTCTCCACGGTTTTCTACATCATTAGCATAGGGATTAATGGGGGGGGGGAGCCTTGCACTGGCGCTGTACGGGTTGTTCTTTAGGGATCGGGAAGTTGTGAATTTCGTGTCCCGGATCTTCTAATGCGGGCACGTCAATGTCCATCAAGGACAGATTAAAGGACGCTTGGTCGACAGTATGTACACCTGTCGCACTCCCAAGATCCTCTACGACCTCCTCTGTCGAGTCCGGACTGAACTCTATGAGGTTCGGCTGCAGAAGCTCTTATAAAGTATACGTCACCTCGGCTAAAAGGAGGTATGTATCTAGCTTGCATGGGAGACCCGGAGGTGCTTACACATGCAATGCTTTCACGTCGTTTGGGGCTTTCTCCCAAGCATCTCCTTGTTCAGAGGCTTAGCTCTTCGTATTGTCTATGCCTCCTGGTTGGCGTGGCTGGTCGTTTAATATCGACCTCCTCAATCCTCGGCCTCTTTCTGTGCCTTGTATTCTGTCAGTTATTATTGTCGAGACCTGAAATTGAATTTGGGGCATTAGATTGGTGATATGTTTTTATGTCCGACATGCGGACTCTATTCGTCTTTCCATGGTTCAGGTCTCTTGTCCCGAAGATTCCGTGGGAGATCTTTTTGGTGATTTGGCAGGGTAAGACAAATTTGGGCGTTAGTCTTGCCGCAAATCTAGCTGGGCCTGATGATAAGACGTGATTGCATCTACACACCCAAGAAAAAATATAAGCATTCCCGACCGCATCTAACTTTCGCTTTACGGCCGGTTGTGCTCCAAAACTTCATTATTGCTGAACTTTTCTTGTAGTTGCAGATCTGTATATCATTGCGACTTTTGGGGACCCCCAATTTATAGTGGGTTCCGAACCACTGTTTATTGCACTTTGTTAATCAAGACCTAACCAGTGTAAAGGCTCATTAGTGTTTATTGCGGTTTCTTATTTGCTGATTTGTAGAGCGGTGTATAGTGCCGGTCTACTTGTAGGAATAAAGGTATAAATAAAATCTATGTGTATATAATAGTTTATTTGCCGGTGTATATGATTAGAGCTTTAATTTTCTTTTGCCAACTGTCAGTTACCTACCTACCTACTCAGGTTCCTCTGTTATATCTGCTATTCGCATTATATCGCTTTGATTCTGATTCTCTATCGCTTCGAGTGACTCCTTGGTCTGGAGGAGTTCCTTAGAATTTCGAGCGCCTGATAAATTGCCTGTCTCAATAGAACTCGGACCTCAATAGAGGTATTATTTTTCTTTGGAACCTGATACTAATTTCCTCATATTTGGGACAGGGGGTCAATACGTGCTCCGGTGTTTCCGCCTCCCCATATGAGCATGTATCACTTACATACAGATGCAAAGCGTGAGAGATATAACCCGAAGTCTCCATGCCTAGTGAGGAATTGGTTACACTTTTACGGTTTGCATACAGTTTCGCTCGACGTCTGCATTTTAGCACGATGAGGAAATTGCCCGCTATGACTGCTAGGGCGTTAGTCGAAGTGGTTCTGTAGGTACCGGTGACTCTAATGAGCGCGCATCTTTGATTACTTGCCAACTTGCGTTGCTGTTCTACACACATCCAATCGTGTCAACCTGAAACAGCGATAAGTGTGTGCAGCCCCGTATAGATAGTACTAAGCGCCTTGAATTTAAGACCCCATTCCCATCTAGCCAGGCGTCCAATCTTGTTAAAGAAATCCACACATTGGAATTGTACCACTTTCAAATGTGGATTTCCGAAGTGGATTCCAATGTATTTCACGCTTTCTAATCTGTTCACCCTCGAGCTGCCGATCTTAATCAGAGGGTGGACTTTCGGGTGAAGGTGGACTCGCAAGATCAGCATTCCACATTTATGAGAGGCCTGCCTCATTTTATTGAGGCGATACCAGTATTCTACTTCTTCAATGTAACTCTGGCCTATCCTTTCGATCTCTCTACGCGAGACTCCCACGACTACATGCGCAATTTTGTCAGCATAAGCAATGATTTCACACCCTAGTCTTGAGAGCTGCCATAGAAGAGGATGGAGGACAAGGTTCCCCAGAGTTGGGCCTAGTACGGATCTCTGCAGGCATCCCATACTAATCCCAAGTTGTACTTCTTCAAAGCCATGACGTATAAGGACTGCACGGCCATTCACATAATCTCTCATTAGTTTATAGAGACCCCTGGGGCACACTTTGCTTTTTAATGCTGTGAAATCAACGGGCCACCAGACACTGTTTAACGCATCCTTTATGCCCAGGAAAATTGCTACAACATATTTTCTACTAGTTCATTCACAGACGCAACTGAAGTATAGCGTCTTCGGTGAATCGCTCTCTCGTAAAGCCATATTGTCTTGGATATAGTTGTGTCTCAATGATCTTGTTTAATCTGTTCAGTATTAGTGTTTGAAAGGCTTTGCCATGTATTGACAATAGACAAATGGGCCTGTAGGACATTGCAGGCAACTTCCTTGATCGTCAGTTTACCCATTTGAAGCCGGTAAGCTATGCCCTAAGGGTTCTGATTACCCTTCACTGTGACAATGTTTTGCTATTTGGTCTCTTTGGTATGTCTGAGTCTACGGAATGTCTATGCTATACACATGGAGTGCTGTTGCCCATCTCGCTAGACGGCCTGTGTAGTCCTTCAAAGTGTGAAACTACTTGAGCCTGCTATGGTTCGTTATCACCGTAAATTTCTCACCGAGTAAATACCCGCGGATTGTTTCCATAGCCAAAAGGACGGCTGGGCACTCCTTTTCGGTCACGGTGTAGTTTGATTCAGCCGTTGTGAACGTTCTGCTCGCATAGGTCATCGGATGTTCGTCACCTTGATGCTCTTGACTTAGCACTACACCTAAGGCGTAATTTCTTACATCCGTCTGCAGAACGTATGGCTTATGCTGGGTGGGACGCGCGAGTACTGGCGCTTGCGTCAGCAGAATCTTGAGTTTGTCGAAAGCTTCCTGCTGCGCTTGTCCTCAGTGCTATTTGACGCTTTTCTTGACTAGTTTTGTGAGAGGCAGCTTAATTTTTGCCAGATTTTGTACGAATCTAGCATACCACTCGACCATGCCTAAAATGGTCTATAACTGCTTCAGGATGGTCAGGCCTCGGATATTCGCTCAACGGACGAATCTTCTCTGGGTCGATGTGCAAACCTCTTTCATCTACTATGTAGCCCAGGTACTTGACTACTGGGCAGCAGAACTCGGATTTCTCTTGATTTATTTGTAACCCAAACTCAACCCCAATGAGGAGCTTTCAGACAGTTCAATGATGCCTTCGGATAGTAGCCGGTCGATCTCCTCCTGAGCTTGCATTAGCAGACGACCAGGAATGCGGCGGAAGAGCTGCTTTCTTGGGCGATGCCCCTGTGTATCTATATGATGCGGCTGCATCCGCGCCAGCTGAGGCTGTCCGCTCCCTGCGTGTATAAGATGGTCCAATATCCATCCGACGTCACGATGTTCAGCACAATCGAGCCGTGCTACTCCGTTAGCGACAGATATTGCAGTGATGGTCTTCTGCAGGCATTCTGTTTCGCTAGAAAGAGCTTGCTGATGCGTTTCGGCGTATGCCATGTCGCGTCCGCAAAATTAATCGTCATTTTATGGACGATAGTATGTGAATCCCTAGGATGATGTCATTTTTCAGGCTACCTTGAACCGTGCTTTGAGCTGCCGATCATCTATGTTAAGTAGCAGATCATTTAGGCATAATTTCCCATCCGTTAGTTGTATCTAGGAGATCAGCGGTATTATTGCTGATCTGACTAATATCCCTGGCGCTGGGCCCACATATGATTTGCGCTCCTGGGTCGATAAGCGCGAGAAATACTTTCCCCATCAACTAAATGTTGAGGAAGAATCACTTTTCCTCGTCATGGATTTTGAGGTTCGGATGAGTGTTCGTGACATCCTTTACCTCGGGGTATATATTGTCGCTGCTTCCAGCAAGTTGGAGTCGTGCCATGAAGGATGTCAAGGTCGACTCCGAGGTCCTCGCCGCTCATACGTTTTCTACTTTGCGTTTTCTACTTTCTCATGCGTTTACTACTTGGGCCGCATCGTGGACAGTTCTTTGTTACTTTTTTTTTCGCCGCAGTTGTAACAAGCCTGGCGTTTCCTATCGGGGCACCATCAGCCCAGTGCCCAGTTGTTTACAGGTCCAGCAAGGCCTCATGTCGTCACCTTATTCTCTGGTTTCATCACTCTGATCGCGTCGTCGTGCGAACAGTAACTGTCGTAATCGTGTCTATAATCAACCGTCCAACTGGTGATGGCCATCTATTGCGGTACCTTTTGTCATTCTAGTGGTCTTGTTATGTTGATGGCTGGGCGTTCGCTCTTCTCGATATTTGTAATCCTTCCAGTTGCCGTCGTGTCTTGGCGATTAATAAGTTCACGGTATCTGGGTGGCGTGTTTCTTCTTTCGTCCATTCGTCTCGGTGACGGACTCCTGGTGTTTCGAGGTGCTGGACTGTGGTTCCTCTTTGGTTCTTCATGGCCATCATGTTGCCGTGATTCATTGTTTTCACATCTAGCTGGTGTTGATGCTGAGGGCTCTATTATCGTTACCCACTGTTTTGCCACCAGTGGCTTGCCGTTTTCAATGGCTGTTAAACGGGCTCTCTTAATTGCTCTCTCTGATAGTTAGCAAGCTGCGGTGTTCATCCGGCAGTCTTCTGCAGGTGGCGGTTCTTTACATCGCCGTGTTATTTTTTTTAATTCGACCTGCTGCCCAATCAGTTGTAGTTCGTCGATTGATTTAAAATCGTGTCTATCGATTTTATCCATATTCGACGCGTGCAGGTTTCGGTATATCCTGTCGAGTTACTGTTCTTCAGTTCGCGTCGATACTATTTTATCTATTAGAACGCGTATCCCTCTAAGACAGGAACCAATAGGTTCTTTCCAACCTTGTATTCTGTCGCGCAGATCTTCCTCTAGCCGTAGAGAATAATCGATTCACCGGAATTGACGGTGCAAGGCTGCTTTGAAAAGGGCATAGCCCATATTCGTGATGATCCGCTTAGGATTCCCGGTATTTTCCCGGTACTTTCGAAAATATCTATTGCAGGAATATCTAGGCTTCGTTGTCTCTCAGCCGTTCAACAAACTCTTCTTCATCCTCTCGAGGAGCTCCTGTCAACTGTACGCGCCACTGTCGTAACAGCTTTCCGTTGTGCGTTTCTTTGACATATGTATTCAGGGCTATTTGTCGGGTTTCTGCAGGCGCTGGCAGTGTTTCTGGCGCTAAGGTTGGCAAGCCCGAGTACACTGTCGGGTACGGAGCATTGTGGAGGTGATGTGGATATGGCCACATGCCTGGTATGTACGGTCAGCTGTTTGCCGTATCTGGAGGTATCTCGATGTTTCTGTCCAGATCCGTGCTATGACCAGGTGGTATGTCCAATGTCCATGGAAATATCCTAATCCCGTGACTGTTGGTTGTGGGGGTGGCCCTTGTTGCATCTTGGGGCTGTATGGGGTCGTTCCGTCGGGTTTTGATCTCCTTCCTTGGCGATTAGTTGTGTTGATGGACCAGCGGATGTCTACGGTAAATGACCTGCCTCAAGGGCTGTCGAGCTCAAGGCATCCGAGATGTCCGTGATGCCGGGATGTTCATGTCCCCGTCTTCCATCCTGCACGGTGTCAGCCATCTGTTTCTGATCTATTTTGAAAGGATCAAGGGAGGTGTGCAACTATTTTCTTTAAAATTAGGGAGTTCTCTTCTAAATCCTTGAAGATCTGCCCTGGTACGGCTATGATCACTCGTCTATTTATTTATAATACGTCTTAAAATTCTTTGTATATATTTTCTAATTATTTAAATGGTTCTTATATTGTTTTTTAACAATAGTCTTAGTGTCGTTTATTTATTCTGTGTTATCGATGCGTTTCCTATTTTCAGTATATGCTGTTACAGGAATGTATCAGTTCTATAAGTCTTCTCTTCAAGAGAAAGAACAAAGTTCGTTATTTACTGTTGGTTTGTTAAGAAGAAAAATTTTTTTTTGGCTAAACAGTATAAATTTCCTCCTTTTTCGTTTATTTATACCAATATTTTATGTAATTTATATTATTTATGTTATTTCGTAATAATAATTAATTATAATTATGTTAATTATTAATTTATAATATTTATTAACAGCCGTGGTGTAGTTATCCCTATGTCACTCCTCCTGCATAAAAATAAAAAGAAACATGAATTGGTTGAATTTAAAATGGTCTGCTTTAAAATATTAGTATTATTCAAGCCGTTATTATAATTATTATATTATTTTTATCGATTTCTTTTATTTTGTTATTGATATGAAAAATATTTATTCAGTAGTTCTGGACTTAATTTCCATGAATGTACAGCATTTCACTATTCATATGAGCTTTACACATCTTAGAAATCCTATTATTTCCTAACTTTCTGCTCTTTTCAATTTGTCTGTACTTTTCAGCATATGGTGTACAGGTTATATACACATCATTCTGCTTCTACGAGTGCAATGATAACTTTATAAGTTTTTCTTCACTTTCACCATCACTCTTTGACGACACTACTCTTGTTATTGCTTCTGTATACAGACATAATTGCTAAAGGGGGGGGGGGGAAACCAATCCAACTGCTTCTAAGTCTGGTCTTGTCTAACAGCGGGGGTCCTTGATAACAACATGTTATTTTTCTTGACTTTGTTATTTTTCAAACTATCAGACTGCAAATTTTTTCGATCGTTGCTGATGTACTTTCGAATCTATTGCGTTTTACAGAACTTGAAACAGCTGACTCTTTCCTGAAATTACTCCTCTCAAGGGACCTGAACATGAAAAGGCGAGTAAAGTGTAGGTCTGGACGAATTTATTAATCATCATATTATTAAGAGTGTGAATAAGTCTTTCCCGTTTTTTGTAAGAGATGGTGCCACCAAAACTGTGCGAGTATTCAATGGTTACATATGTCATAATCAAAGCTTATTCATATGTCAACAATTCCATACTAACACATTAGTTAAAATTTTTTCGCATTATAAATTTTTGATATCGTGAAAATGTCGAAATTTGAGCCGAGTCGACGTCATTTGCGGGAAGTTTCACTTTATTGGTTCAATTTGAAGAAATCTGCTGCCGAGACGCATCGATTGCTTCAGGAGGCTTATGGAGAAGGTTTTGTCGATGATTCAAGTGTTCGCGGATGGTTTCGACGCTTCAAAAGCGGTGATTTCGACGTGGAAGACAAGGAGCGTTCCGGGCGGCCGCAAATCTTTGAAGATCGAGAATTGGCGACTTTGCTTGATGAAGATTCTTGTCAAACGCAAGAAGAACTTGCTGAAGCATTGGGAGTTGACCGAACAACCATTTCCAAGCGTTTGAAAGCCATGGGAATGATCCAAAAGCAAGGAAATTGGGTGCCGTACGAACTGAAGCTGAGAGACGTCGAACGGCGTTTTTTCACTTGCGAACAGCTGCTTCAGCGACATAAAAGAAAGGGTTTTCTGCATCGTATCGTGACTGGCGATGAAAAGTGGATACGTTACGATAATCCGAAGCGAAGAAAATCATGGGAACTACCCGGCCATGCATCATCATCGACGGCCAAGCCAAATATTCATGGCGCCAAGCTCATGCTCTGTATATGGTTGTATATTCTTTATATGTATATTCTTTCCCTGTCGCGACAATCGACGCTCGTATGACCAATCGCCTACCCCTCGCTGAGATTTCCCTTGTATTAGAGCAACAAAGCTCAAGAAAGTGGCACGACTTCAAGTTTTCTAAAGTAATTTATTTTATAAAGTTTTACAGAAAAGTGGTAAAACTTTTTGAGCTTTCTCCCTAGAAGTGACAGAGTTAAGACTCTTAAAGTTTTACCATTGGAACATTGTAAAATATATAAAATACACAAAATTCTGAAGTATAAATATTATAAAAATAACTATTACAAAAGAAATATTTCAATCGTGCATTACTTTTTTCATCTTTGTTGCTTCTGTGTATTATTTATTATAATTTTTAATGTTATTTAACGTCGCTATTTATGCTTCCTATCGGTGCTAATCAGCGACGGAGGTCTACTATGTGTTTGTAAACAAAGCACATGTAATGAATTACAGCAGTGCTTGTGTGAATTGGCCGAGATCGGAATTTTGATCTTGGATCACGAAGTTACTAGTCCTTCACTCTAGCAACCGAGCCATCGTGGCCTCTATTCATTATAATACTTACGCACTTTAATATATTTATAAGCACCAATATTTAAAATTTTAAATAGATGAATGTAACTTAATTATGTTTTTGGTATGTGTGATATACATATATAAACACACACACACACACACACACACACACACGCGCGCGCGCACACACACACACACACACACACATATTGTAACGGAGTACTTGGGCACCTAAGCAATACGCCCCTGAGATTAATTATTTAATACCGGATGTCTGCGCGGATCTAAGGTCCTGTTAACAAAGGGGGAGGATTCCTCAATGGGATAGATTCATTTATAATTAACCTTTGTGGACCATAGGATCCTCCGATAAATTCCACAAATTTACCTTTTTTCCTTATATTTTTGGAATATATTATTAATAACCTAAACAAGGTAAGTTATAGGAAAAAGGAGGGAACCGACCGTTTATTACAATCTGAAATAAATGAGAAAATATATGAATAATTAAAAATTTAATAATTTAAACATGTTTATATAATAAATAATTAAATTATAATGATTTAAATATGTGAAAAAATTAATTGATGGATTATAAATTATTATAATAAATATTAAATACTGTGCTTACCAATACAGAATTAATTGAAAATTATAGTCAGACTGTCGTTTAAAATCACCCCCGTAGACTAATCTGAACTAAAAATAGATTAGCTGACAAAAATTCTTTATTAGTAAATTTGCGACAATCAGGCTTTGCTGTCTAATCAGCCTTTGTGGTCTAATACACGCAAAATTTTGAATTCTAAATAATTAAAGTTTCAAATTAAAATAATCAGGTAATAATCCCGATTAACGGTCGAACGCGCGATAATCAAAACAATGTAAGCGCGAATATTGAATATCCCTGCCTCGCAAAGGTAGACCAGGAGAGAGCAGAGCGCAATTTGCGCACATCAGAAGAGAGACCCACAACCGCTGCATTACGAGCATCCCATTTTTATTAACTAATATGGAGGTCTCATTTTTGATAGGTTTCTAACATTATTATTGTTCATAGACTAAACTTGAATATTTTGGTTTTTAATGCAGTTCTAATTCTTTCGGATAATCCTCTTATATATGGTAATACCACTATTATAAATTTGATCCATTCTCTCTGCAATCATTTTATCTACAAAGTCCATTCGATAATCATTGTTAATGAATATCTCTTTAACTAATTTTAAATTATCTTTTCTAAAATCTCTGTGATAATTTGATTGCTCCCTTTCTAGTACTTATCTTGTTTCCGAATAGATCGTGAGAGTTAAAATTTAACAACCTATCTGACCATGTAGATTTTCTGTATCAATTTAATTTTACTCTGTTATTAGTAACTCCAATAACACTGACATCCAAAAAACTTAATTTATTATCTAATTCTAATTCCTTTGTATATTTAATTTTATCATGGATGGAATTAAAACATCCACCATTTCGTCTACATCTTTCTGGCACAATTGTAAAGATGTGATCCACATATCTTTTATAGATAATTGGTTCCAAGTGCTACTTATTTAATGCAATATTTTCTAATTTTTCCATCACTTAATTAGCAATCACTGGTGATAAAGGTGATCTTATTCGACAGTCATATTTTTGTTCATAAAAATTATTTTCAAAAGAACAAACTGTATTATTGAAAACCAAATTCACTGCCTTTATAAATTCATCATTTGTTAATTTTGTGTGTATGTTAATTTCTGACCATTTGTCTTGTATAATTTCTTTCAATAAATCTAATGGTATATTTATAAATAAAGATACTACATCCAATAAAATCTATAATTATTCGGAATATTAATATATTTAATTGCTTCATAAAAATTCCAACTATCTCTAACTAAAGAGTTAGTTTTTCCAACGATCTTAACTAATATATTTGATAAACAGTTTGCAATATTATATGTTGGAAAATTAATTGATGATATTATCATTCTATAGGTCAATTGCTCTTTGTGAATTTTAGAAACCCCATAATATTTGTCTATTGTTCGCACATTAAGTGTTTACAAGTAATTTCATTAATGTAAGATTCATTTTTTTATTCTTTTACTAATTGTTTCAATTTATTTTGTAGCCTATTAATATGAGTTTTCTCAATTTCCTTGTAAGTTGTGTTATCCTCTAACATCATTGTAATTGTATTAATATATTCTTTCTTGTCAGATGCTACTGTTACATTTCCTTTATCTGCATTTAGAATATAATATTTGTGTTCTCTTTTAAGAAATTCTTGGCTCTTCTGTATTCATGTATGATGTTATTATTTATATCATTTTGAAACCTATTTTCTTTTTTAAAATTATTAATAACCTTCACTAATGAGGTTCTACATTGTTTTTTCACATAGTTATTGCAACTAACAATACTATTTTCTACGTCAGCTATGATTTCTTTAATAGGAAATTTGTTATTTGAATATGATATCCCAAATTTTACACCTTTTGAATGGATAAATTACAACTTCTTTTGGAATGGTAATCTTTGTTAAATTTTTAAACCAATTTTTATTATTATCATAAGTAATATTTGTTTGAGAATATTTTATATTTTTTACATGTTCAAATTCACTTTTCAGTTTATTTCTTTTTTTGTTCTTTATTTTATTAAAGTGTCTGTTTTGAACTTAAAGAATTATTTTAAATCATTATTTTCTAATTATCTATATAAATATTCTTCTATTTTTAATAAAGATATGTTAAAATTTTTTTCTCTAAAATACATCAACCGTTTAATAAATTAGAATTAAAATTAAAAATTGTACTTATCTTAATGGTTCTGAATTAAAATTGCGGCGATCAGGATGTATTCCCGATACAGCCTAATACACGCAAAATTTTAACTCGAATTAATAAAGCTTCCGAAATTAAAATAATCGGGTAATGCTCCCGATTAGCGGTCAAACGGGCAATCTTCAAAACGAGACGATTGCGCCTATTAAATATATCTGCCTCGCGAACGTAGAACAAGGGAGAGCGGAGGGGAACTCATGCGCGTCCATAGAAAAGATGTCTCGCGCTCCCCGCACCAAGGAACTCGGGAGGCAGTAAATATATTCGTCGCCGCATTTCTAAATACCTCATTTTAGTAATATATCATGAGAATACGTAAATAATTAAACATATGCGAACGATATGCGAACAAAAGATATAATTAATTATTTATAAAATAATCGTAATTATTATGCGCAATTATAATATTTAATTATTACAAGTTTTATAATTAAATATCCAGAATCGGCGAATACTAAATTAATTATTATCTGATATTAAAATAACTATTATTGTTTATTATTAGGATAGTTATTAGTATTATAATTATTATTATTTTCTAATAATAATTATTATTATGGTTGAATAATATTAAATAGATAAATTTGTTAGATATTATTTTAATACGAGCTAATTAAATTAAGAAAAACAGACAAAGAATTATTATAGTATAATTTATATTCAATACGAGTGTCACCAAGGATGCAAATGTCAACTTAATTATTATTATAACAAATATTGTTATTATAATTTGTTACAATAATAATTATTCTTATTATTATTGTAATGAACAAAAACCGGAGAGAACTAAATTACGCCGAAGTGATTATAACAATGCGAGCACTCTCAAGGGCAAAGTCGCAAATTAGTCGTATAATTAATATAATTTTAATGGGATTATTATTATTTTAATATTGTAAAATTATTATTTTTTTTTTTGGCGGCTCGATAGAAAATTAGTCGAACGGTGGCGTAAGCACCCGATCGACTATTTTTTCATGTATAAAAGAGGGAGTTTTCCGCCCCAAAAGCAGTTCTCTCGGCGATACGGCCGAAAGAAACTCCCTAGTGCTATCCTGCCTCGAGAGTTATGGTAAATTCCGACCGTCCGAAAAATCCTGAATAGTAGAGTCGCGATCCTGGTTGCGCGGCGCTCCGTTAAAACCCAGCAGGCTCTACTATCCCGTCTGAATCCTAGTGAAGCTTGATCCTGGTTGCGTGGCGCTCCATTAAAGGGAAGTGCAATATATTATTTCGGTAAAGTTTCGAATAAAACAGGAATTGATGTTGAACAACGAACGAAAATATAATAATATTGTAGATATTTATAAATTATGTTAAGATTCTAAATTAAAATTCTACAACTTTTCGAAATAATTTTTAAATTGCATATAGGCGAAAATTTGACTTTTACTCAATTTGTAGTAATTGTAATCTGTCATGAAATGCAACTTGAAGAAACAATGTGTTGGAACATTTGATCCTTATATATATATATATATATATGTGTATATATATTCTAACAGGCACCAAGTATCGGTGGTCGTTTTCAACGAGAGAGAGACAGACGGCCTGTTATAGCGACTGTCAAACTCTAGTTAGAGGTAAGGGAGTGGGGGGAAAGAGGCAGTTAGTCGATTTTGAGTCGAAGCGAAAAGCGGACAATAGCTTATGATTTTGAATTATTGAATTTTTATTGTATGGAATTGTTGGAGTCCTGTTACGTTATTATTATTATTTTGGAATATTGTTTTGTTATTTGTTAATTATTGGAATTTATCGTTGTTGCTCTTTGGATTAAGAATTTTGTCCAAAATCCAACATCTGAAGAATTACGGGCCCGCAATGTGAGCTACGAGTCAATACCCCACCGAATCGTATCAGGTACCTGAAATTGGATTTGGGTTATTCGCTTATATGCGCCTCAACGGTAGTTAGTGCGGGAATGCGGGATTTGTATCGAAACAGATTGATCGTATTTAATTATATTTGATTTATTTTTCACACGCGTAATTATATATGCTATTCATATTTATATGTGTTAATTAGTTGAACATAATTAAAAGAAACGTTCGATTAGCTTGTGTGCGTTTGTGACGAATTCGAGTGGGAATGGTACACGTACACAAACATAACCATAAAGTGTGATTAGCTTATACGTGTGTGTGTGTGGGACGGTGTATTCCGCCCGCGGAACACTTTTCATATAAGTTTTTCTAAATATAAGTTTACCGAAAAATTTCTCAGTTTTCATTCTATTATTTTTATAAATTGTGTAATTATGAAGTGAATAAATTTTTAATCGATGAAGAATTTTTATATTTTCAGAGTTCCCTATATACGTTCTCTATTCATAAATTTAGTACTACTCTGATGATTAATATACTATGAATATTCAAGATTATCAAAAAATACCAATGTTTCGACCGTTTAATATTGTTTTTTATGTTACTTATTTTATAGACTTTCTCAAGAAAAAACTTGATAACATGTTACGATAAATTAATTTTTATACTGCATTTAATAAGCTGACATTTGTAAAATATATGTACATACAAATTCATTAGGTGTTTCTATAATAGTCACATAAATATATTTTTTTGAAACAAAAGTTAATAAAGCAAAAATATATTTACAAAGAGAGGCCTACGATGGCTCGATCGCTAAACTAGTAACTTGGTGATCCAAGTTCAAATCCCGGTCTCGGCCGATTGACACAAGCACCGCTGTAATAATTTACATGTGTTTTGTTTACAAACACATCGTAGACCTCCGTTGCTGATTAGCACCAATATTTGGAAGCATAAATAGAGCGACGCTAAATAACAAAAAAAAAAAAACAATATTTACAAAGACCACTTATCCAATATAAAATAAAAATTATCTTATTTAGCTACAAATATATTGAGCAAATTTTGTTACATTACTATATATGTTTGCCTTTTTTATATTTTAAGTGCAATGATGATTTTTATTTTACGTTCATAGACGGACTAGACGTTCCCACTTACCCGATTGTGGATTCCATACGAGCTAGTGCTTTAAGCACTTCTGCCAATCCAGAATCGATACTCTTTTCTTGATCAGGAGTTTCCTGAGGAACAGTGGCCGCTACTGTAGCTTTAGGCCGCTTTTCTATTTATATGCGGCTTCGCGTAAAATCGCATTATCCGGAGAAGGAGCGTGATAGCATTGTTCACACTTCAATGCAAATTCGGCTTCTCTAGCCAAATTCAAGAATTCTTGAATAATATTAAATGACTTCCTTGATATCCTTCACCGGACAAGCGACATAATCACTCGAAGGTTCGTTAGCTCTTTGGGTTCGAGTTTTAGCCTCTCGAACCCATTTTCCTCAATATTTTGGACCGGCTCCGTAGCACATTTTTGCAGCGATACAGACTTCACTCCAGGTGGTTATGTCTCTTTTTTAAGCGCCCGGCTATAACTCTGCCTTCCCCTTAAATATTTCGGAGAGCGCCAGTAATTCTTCATCAGATATCTGTAATCTCCGTTGGCCCTCCTCGATCCACTTTAGGAATAAATCCAGGTCTTGATGGGAATTCTTGGATCGAATGTCCTATGTACGGACCAGAAGACCTATGTCCCTCTTGAATCCCCCAATGATTTCTAATTTATCGCTGGGTAATCCTCCGGGCAGCGTAAATCTTGAAGTTTCTGATGGCTTCAAGGAGTTCCCCCCTTCCAGTGTTCCCCCCCCCCCATGTTCACGGAGTCGAGGACTTAAACGTGGCGAAGAAAGACCATTGGCTAGAGGTTACAGAAAAACTGACGATTCTTCCTGTACGGTGGATGCTTGACACACAAATGTGTTTTGTATTTGTACCGTTTTCCGTGCAGGATCGTCGGCCAGTCGTGTATTGATGACCGATGCGAAACGAGATGAATGGGTAGATATGTCCGCAATTGCTTCTTCTAACCTCTTTGTCCAGAGGTCTTATACTGCCATAAACAGTACAATATCTTCCATTGTATATGGAGATACACTACCAGGTGGGGAGCTGGCGATTGCGCTTGATGACGGGGGTGGGGTCGTCTGTCCCGACTGTTCTTGTGGGAGGAATAGGCCTTCTGCAGACGTCTGCTTATCCATACCATGCTAGATGATCAGACCCACCCTCAAACGCAGTCGAGATGCTTCTAAATTCCGTTGGACCTCTTCATCGTGCTCCAATAATTCCAACGGATGCCTCTCTTCTACATCAGCTGTCGAGTCTAGACAGGATGGGTCACTCTGAGCTATAATCCCTTCGATGAAGAATTTTCTGGCGGACTCGTGCTTAAGAAAACACGACCCGGGTCTTCATCTCTTTCTTTAATAAAGTCATCGGGATCATATTCTCCCTTCAGCCACTGATTCATTCTGCGAAACATCAGAGAGATTAATGATTCATCTGATGCGATTCATCAGACAGCTGATGGAGGTATCCACAGTCTTCCCCTCCCGCAAGATACAAACACCACTGATCAACCAGAGTCGACGGTGTTTTAGAGGAGGCGGAGGTCGATCTTTTGACGTCCATCCTTTCCTACTTAGTAAACAAATATGATGTGTACTTATTACAAATTCGAAATCTGCTTTTTGTAGAGGAACCAAAAAAAATGGGTGCTCTCAAAATGTTGCATTATCTAACATGAGCCTTATTTTATTGTATTGATTTATCTTCAGTAGAAATTGATACCTGTAGCGCTCTATATTTATCAATTTCTAAATAAATCTATTAATAATTTGAAATATATGTATATGTATATATATATATGTATATATATATATATGTATATATATATATATATATGTATATATGTATATGTATATGTATATATGTATATGTGTATATATATGTATATGTATATATATATATATATATGTATATGTATATATAACAAAAAAATATGAATACAATAATTATGGAATGAATATCGAGTCCCGGAGTGATTAAAAAAATCAATCACTGTTGACTATTTCACCTGTAAGACTTACAATAGGCTCAGGAGTTTTCTCGAAAAAATCTAAAGAAAAAATTAGTAAAATTAAACTGATTAAAATAATCACTTTATTCCCAGTGAAAAAAAAAATAAAACAACCTCACGAGCACTTTACAAATGCCGTCCTATGCGATGTACGAAAATTATAAATTTTTTTCCTTTCCTAATAATAAAAAAACGAAACGACAGGTGCCTTGTCTCTATCCTAACCAAATAGGTAGAGTTTCAATCCCGTTATACGGCTTGTGAGACACTTGTTCGACTATGAGAAGGAATATTTCCATAAAACTACTGTCCGGAGACTGACGTATGGATGGCCGGTCCTGCAAGGTATTATTAGTGACTCTTTCGAGGTACAGGGGATTTTTGGTGATTAAGCTGCGCGCCGTCGGGGGCGCGAGGAACAAGTCTTCACTTGCAACCTCTTACGGTCGAGCTTCATCAGGGCCTTTCCACGCTTCCCCACACTCTAATATGTATCTTGATCTCTAGCTCGTATGCACCAATTAGAACATTTGTCTAAATGAAATATGTTATGTTCGTTGTAGTTTAAATTCAGAGGCATTAGCAAAATCAAGCAGAAGTGATCAAGACGCCAGAGCGTGCATATCGAGTCTAAACCACTATTTTAGTATTCCATACACAATATTGTTACACTTTTTTGATTCTTATATACATATAATAAAGATTTTTTTTCTATTTAAAAGTAAATCAAGTTTGTCAAGTTTATTTCCAACTTATCTGCATGTCTTTAAGTGTACGCGTAGATTGAGCGATACATCGAACATTTATTGTTCTACTCTTAGCTTTTTCGCTCACGACAAAACAACACTATTCTCAATGTCTCGGTCACGTTGGTCTCGGTAGTTTGTTGAACAAGAGGGAAGAAAAAAATTGTTATTTTCACTGAAAGAAGTATTAAATGAAAACTCTCCCCTCGTAAGTTCTTGTATTGGTATGATATGGAAAATCAATGCACATCAGGTGCTAGGAACGTAAAATTAAACAAAATTTCAAAATAATAAGATTTCTTTGAATAATAAAAAATTATTATTCTAAAGGATTTTATTTTCTTTTATAAAATACAAAAGAAAAACGTCTATAGCACGTTGGGCACCATTTTTGTAACGGGTTTCTGACACATTATAGTGGGATATGTCCCTGAAATTAATTATTATATCAATTTAATGTCGGGAGTGATTCCAAAAATTTAAAAGTGGTGATTTTGATGTTGAGGACAAAGCACGCAGTGGAAGGCCCAAAGTGTATGGTGATGTAGAATTGGAAATTTTACGAAAGGCAAATCCATGCCAAACGCAAGAAGAACTTACACAAAAGTTAGGAGTGACTCAACAAGCTATTTCACAATGTCTGAAAACCCAGGGTACGGTTCAAAAGCAAGGAAATTGGGTTCATTACGAATTGAAGCTGAGAAACGTTGAGCATCGCTTATTCGCTTGCGAACAATAGCTCAAAATCAAAATCGCAAAGGATTTCTACATCGAATCGTGACGGGAGACGAGGCATAGGAACCCAAAGCGAGGAAGTCATGGGGTAAGCCCGGGCATGCCTCTACTTTGCCAAGCCCAGTATTCAAGGCAAGAAGCTTATGCTGTGCATTTGGTGGGATCAGCTTGGAATAATCTATTACGAACTACTACAACACAATCAAACCGTCGCCGGGCAACGTTATCAACAACAGCTGCTGCAATTGAGCCGATTGAAGATTCAACTTCCACAACATGCCAAAAGACACGATCAAGTCATTTTACAGCATGACAACGTTCGGCCACATGTTGCAAAAATCATAAAGGAAACGTTAGTAGCTCAGAATTGGGATGTCCTACCCCACGCGCCGTATTCACTAGACATTGCTCCTTCAGACTACCACCTATTCTAATCGATGACTCATGGCCTGGCTGAGCAACACTTTAATTCTTACGAGGAATTGAAGAAATGAGTCGATTCTTGGATCACCTCAAAAGACGAGCAATTTTTTAGACGGAGTGTCTGTCCACTTGCTGCCCGAAAGATGGTCAAAAGTAGTAGAAAGTGATGGGCAATATTTTGAATGACACTATGTATACCTTTTTTTACGCTAAATTCTTATTTTTGTATTAAATATATACTTCACCCAATATATACACGAGAACTAAGTTTTCCTCAATTAACGTGCTTATGAAATATTAATTCGTACGAATAAAATGTACTGAGAATTGAAGTAAAACACTAACCTTAAGTGTAACGACGCCGAAAATATACAGTCCAACGACGATTGAACTTCTTCTTTCCTCCTCTCACCAGTTGAGTTCTAACAGAGACAATACTTAATCGTAAATTTAGATTAAGATAATGAAAGTTTCTTCTCACTAATAATGTGATCACCGAACTAAATTTAATTATTCGTCCACAATTAAAACGCACCATTTCATCAGCCGAAAAAGAGTAGAAGCAATTAAAGGAAAATTTAGTTTTCCTTTTTTTTAGTTTTTTAATACCTGTTACTTAGGTGAGAAAAGAACCGTTAATAATAATTCGATATATATATATATATATATATATATATATATATATATATATATATTATATCTACGAGGGTGGTTTGATAAGGCCGTAACTGCTCGAAAGGTGGCTCGGTTATCGTAAATATTTTACTACTCTAAGAGACTATCATCTCATACAACTAGGTATACAAAGTTTCAAGTCAATACGTTGATTAAAGAATTTTTGATAGTCTTTTGAATTTAGTGTTTCATTGTTTTTACAAAAGCATGGAAAAAACGAATTTCGAGTGCTTATTAAACATTACTGTCTGCGTGGAAAAACAATTGAGGAAATTGAAGAAAAGTTTAAAAAATATTATAAGGACTCTGCTTCATCTCATGAAATGGTTCATAAGTGGTTTACTGAATTTCGTTGTGGTAGATTGAATACAAGTGATGCTGAGCGTTCTGGCCACCCACAAGAGGTGGACTAATCAAGATATGGCCAATAAAATCCATGATATGATGCATGAAGATCGTCGATTAAAGATACGCGAGATTAGTAAGACTGTAGGAATTTCGACTGAACGTGCATTTCATATTTTGCATGAAATTTTGAATATGAGAAAATTATCTGCAAGATGGGTGCCGCGTTTGCTCACAGTCGACAATAAACGGTCACGCATTGTTGCATCTAAACAATGTTTGGACATGTTTCAACGTAATCCCAACGAATTTTTGTGCCGTTATGTTACTGATAATGAAACATGGATTCATCACTATACGCCAGAAACGAAACGGCAGTCAAAAATTTGGACTGAACATGAAAAACCTGCTCCGAAAAAAGCAAAAACTGTTCCATCAGCGGGTAAGGTCATGGTCACAGTTTTTTGGGACTCACGGGGTATAATACTAATCGATTACCTACATAAGAGAAATACGATTACAGGATAGTATTATGCTTCATTATTGGATAGATTTGAAGCCATACTGAAGGAAAAGCGGACCCATCTTGTGCAGAAACAAGTGCTTTTCGACTACGACAACGCACCAGCTCACGAGTGCTATAGCAACAGTTAATTTATCAGAATTACGTTACGAATTACTTCCTCACCAGCCTTATTCTCCAGATTTAACACCGTCCGATTAGTTTCTATTTCCAAACATGAAAACTTGGCTTGGTGTTAAAAGATTTTCATCGAATGAAGAGATTATGAATGCCTAAAATGATTATTTGGAGGATTTCGACAAAAGTTACTTTTTGGAAGGCTTAAAAAAGATTGAATACCGCTAGAATGAATGTATTGAGTTAGGAAGGGACTATCTTGAAAAATTAAAAAAAAATTGTTTTAGTGGTGGTAAGACGGATGCACATGCGCCTATGTTCCTGGCAATCTCTATTTATGTCTGCATCCATGATCGTGCGAGGGATTCTGTTACGCGTAGAGTGCTGTAGAGAATAAAGTATTGGAGCGCCATCATATGGATGAATGAAGAAGCGGTCCCGCTGCAAAATATGTATGTACACCGCCATCTATCTAATAGTTGAAAAAGAAAAATGATTTGTTAAAATCTTAAAGAAGTAATTAAATAAAATCTGAAATAACATATGCAGATGAAAACTAATGTGAGCGGTTTCTACATTCCCTTATAATTTAATTATTTCGCGATCTAAGTCCATGCGAGCACCGAGTGTGCCTGAGATTCACTATCCACTAACGCGCTGACAGCCAATCTACCTCGATAAGCCGGTTTCGAGGCCGCCAACACTGAAATTTTACAAGCAGGTCGGGCTATTTTAATTTGCGAGAGGAACAATCTCGATTACGTGACAGTTGCCCATGCGCCATACCGCATCTCTGCTTCGTGGCTCGCGTAGTCAGTATATGCGCTGCCTACCCCTTGCTACGCCGCGTCACGTATTGCTGCGCAAAGTCTTCGCGGCGAACTTACTCATCGCATATTATATTTTTAATTTTATGTTTTTTATGTTTTATGCTTATTATTAATATGATGTTAACGAATGTAATGTTATTAATAAGCATAAATGCTAAAGGATAATAAAAGGAATAAGATAAATACATAGTATTTAAGTATAGCAATATAAGTAATTGCTTGAAATTATAATCTTACTTATGTATACTATAATTATGAATCATTATAACTATAAACTATATTATAAAAATTATAAACTAAAAAAGATAGAAAGAAATTAGAAAAAAGATAAGATATTATTGACTAAGAACATCTACACTTAATTATTAATAAATTTTTCTCTCGGCTTGAAAGGCATTAGCCGTTACGATAATGCTCTGTTAAGATTCTCTACCCATTTTAATACTCTTGTGCGCCTTCTAGCATCTTCTATGGAAACTGGTGAGCATTAAAAAAATCTATTGCATGCTGCCTTGGAGAGTAAAAATGTATTCACCTCTCTAAAACTGCCAATTGAACATTGGGACATGATTTTTATACAATTGATTTAAAATAAATTATCATCTGTGAAACGACTAGAGTGGACACGCTTAGAGAAAAGAGATTGCTATAATGAATTTCCAATATTTATAAACTTTAAATAATTCTTAGATTCTAAGATTCAAAGTCCAGATATCGTCGAGGATTTGGATGAGTTTGTCAGAACTCTTTGTCTGCTTTTAATTGGGAATGCACACCGATAATAGCACGGAAATAACGGCACATCATTTAGCGGTAGATATCAACTTTCTGAGGCAATTAGTCACTTCTGTCAGAAGAAAATCCTCAGGACAGCGTATGTCTCATGCAGAATAAAAATGTTGGGATTATTTTAAAATTATGTATTGTATGATTTTGATGGTCGTTTCTGATGGTAATTCTGATGATCGGTTCATAGTTAAACCAGAGATGAACCGAGATTGCAAGGGCCAATGTAAATCAGTGGTTCCAAATTTGGCGCCACAGCCTACTGTGGTAGGTGCCTGAACAAGGTCCGTCTGCAATCTCGACTATCGATAAATGTATCGACTATGAAAAATGTCCCAAGCTATTCGGAAAATATATATATATATATATATATATATATATATATTGTGATGCCGCGATCCGCTCTCCGAAAGTTGAATCGTATTTCAACCCCGGCGAGGGTGCGCACACACACAAAAAAAAAAATATTTTTATTACTGCACTCTCTTACCTTCAATTCTCGGATGGGGTTCCGCCGGTCTGGGGAAAACGAGGAAAAGAATACTCCTTTTTTTTTTGTTTTCCTGAAAGGGACGAACACACGAGGAAGCAAAAAAAAGAATTATGCGGCGTCCACTAATGTCACTCCGTTTATTCATTCGTAAATTTTTCTACACTGTCGTGGTGAATTTCGCCCGGTCCGCATGCTCGGCACGTCGCGACCACGACCCGCGTCCCGACGCACTCGCCGAATTCGGAGAGGATGATGGGAAAGGGACGGGGATAATGGCCAAGGCGGAAAGGAAAAGGGAAACACGCGGTGCCCCGCTGACGGTCGGCTCGCTGTGGCCGCGGGGAGCACTTACGTACCAGGATCTTCGGCAGTCACGTGACTTCTGCTGAGTCTCTCCGTCGCTCCTTCGCTCCTCGTACTCTGCTCTCGACTTCGTCTCGGCTTCCTGGGCCCTCCTGCTGTCGCCCTCTCTCTCTCTTTCTCTCGTTCTCGCTCCTTCTCTCTCTCTCCCCAGCTCACTCCTCGCACTCCCGATGTCCGCACTCTTTCGACTTCCCAAATCTGCCTCTTTGTCCCTCCTGAACCTTCAACGACCCTCACACACTCACTTCTCTACTCCTTTTTTTTTCTAATCTGCTCCGCTGCTCTTCTTCTTGTAGTCTCTCTTTTTCTCCGACGACTTCTACAACTCTCACTACTCCTCGTCCTCTCTCTAACTCTCTCTCTCCGACGACTTACTCGCTCCCTGGCCGACAGCGGAGTCCCGCTCGCTTTACTCCTCACAGTGAAGAAGGATGGGATAAGGGGGTTGGGAAATTCGGCGGCTGCCGGCGACTGCCGACCGCGGTCGCGACGTGCCGAACACGCGCTTACAAGTAACAACATTTATTAGAAGCTTGTTTTGCTATCGCTAGTATAATTAATCACTATGTTTAATTAATTTAATCTAATTAATTTAATTAATCACCGATCACATTTTCCTTTTAAATTTTAACAAAAAAAAACACATGTCGCTAACATTGGTTTTTTTAACTAGTCGCTTTGTTTTTAACATTCTCTGTAGAAGCTATCAAAAAAAAAAAAAAAAATCGAATGAGTGTCGAGAAGTAATTTATTGTTTAATTATTAAAAGCAAAATAAAATTATTTATGAAAGTCTCACACATCCCTTTATTTATATGAATTATGAAAATAATCGTGTCCAAGTGCTATGTGTGTGAAAGAAAAAAAAATCGTCTAATGAGAATCGAAATCGGTGTCTACTTTATTTAAAGCACGTTCTATAACACTAATACAATTACTACTAGTAGCTAAAGGTTAATTTCTAGTTATGACTGACGGACTAATTTAACCATCTTTATTTTCTCAATGTCCTTTTAGATAATTTGTAATTCATTTGATATCTTTACAAATACGTATTTTTTTTTTCTTTAATTTGCTGTTAGTTCAACATTTAAAGTGATTGTAAGACTAGTGCGAATTCTGAATAGTTCTGCAATGGAGCAAAAATAAGTTAACCAATTCTGGTATTCTGTTAAATAGCCAACTTGCTCATTTTTTTTTAACAAATGCAAAGAAAAGAAACGAATTTTTATTTTATATAAAGAAAAAAAAACGCAGTTATACAAACACAATATCATTAACTTATACTACTTATTTATTCCTATTCCTAATTACCTCTATTTAATTCTAGTTTATTCTAAGTATCCTTAATTATTTTTATTTATCCTAGTTTACTTTAAGCATTCTTAATTATCTCTATTTAATTCTAGTTTATTCTAAGTATCCTTAATTATATATTAAAGATTCTTAATTATATTTTATTTATTATCATCTTCTTCTTAAGTCCGTTGACCTCACACTCGGCTCGTGTGCAGGACGAAAAAAAATAGCGGGGGGGGGAACCGTGCCGAGCACAAGGCGCGACGGCGCGCGCGAGCGCCTTAATGTTTGTATGTCCGCGAAATGGCGCGCGCGTCGTCGTTATCTGGACAAGTCGGCGCGGCGCCTTGTGACGACCGTCACGAATCTCCCCCCCTAAACCGGACTTCGTCCGCAATTCTTGGACGTCCTCTTCTTCAGCCATCTTCTTCTTTCTTCGCTGACACCCCGCCCTTGAGTGGGCGCCTCGTAGTTAGCCTCGTCTGGTTGTGATCGTCTCTCTGGTTATTGATTACTGTTTATGACTCATTCCCTTTCCCCTCGGTCATCTCTTGGTCTGTCTCACCCTTTCTCTCGGTCCTCTGGCCCTTCGGTCCCTTGGTCCTTCGTATTCCCCCGCGTCCCAGGGGTTCCGTTTAGTGACCGGCGACTGCCTCGAGCAGCAGCCGCACCAACGCCCTTACCGAGACCCGTCGTAACCCTCGACGGACAGGTCGGGGGGTGACGACGGCTATCAGTCGCTGCGGTGATGCTCCTGCTGTCGGTAGGTCATCTCGGGTCCCACACGGCGATGTTGGGGCCGTGGGCGCATGGTCCGGAGCGCGAGAAACCGTGAGGCTTCCCGTCGCAGTCCGGGTAGGCCACCCCATATAGCGCCGATACGCCCGGTGGCAGCGAGGGCAGCTCTCAACGACGACCCCGCGTCGTCCGCAGTTGCGACAGTACGTTGCAACTACGGGTCGGGGGCAGTCCCTGCGCGCGTGCCCTGTCTGCCAACAGTTGTAGCAGTGCCGCCGGGGTGGGTCCACCTCGGGCCGCGTCCGTATCGGCTCTAGGCCATCAAACAGTACCCCCGTCAAGCGGGGGTATCTCTCCGTATGGGCGCTCCGGACGAAGCTCCACATGAGGGCGTTCTGCTCTCGTGGGTCCGGTGGGAAGCACCGAGTCCTCCCGCGGCGAGACGGACCGTTCGACCACGGTTTCGCCATCCGAGGACGACAAAGACCAGGACGACTCGGAGCCGCCGCCACGGATCGGAGGTAGCGACTCTCCCACCGTCCAGGGCTCCCCCGGGACGGGCTGAAACTCCGGGAACGGTCGATGGCCAGCCCGAGGCCGGGAGATCAGCGGTCGTGCAACCTCTCTTCCGAGCCCCGAGCGGTGATGTCTCCGCATGTGACTCATCACTAAAAGAATAAGTGCAGAGTTAAGGGATAGCTTCACCACTGGTCCGGGCTAACTACCAAGGGAAAAAGGAAAGGGGAAAGGAACCCAGGGAAACCGGGCGTCTCATCGCGAACCTATAATCCGAGCCTTGGACTGGCAACGTCGCGAGGGGAGGGGACATAACCCTTTAGTTCCGACACGTGCACCTTCGCGTTTCGCCGGCTCGAGCCCGTCTCGAGCACGTAAACCGTCGGGGAAAGCTGATCGGAAATCCGAAAGGGGCCCTCGTACCTAGGAGCCAATTTGGAGGAGAACCTCTGGGTCCCGCTCGATAACACGTGTACCCTGCGCAACACTTGGTCTCCCACGTTGAAACTCACATCTCGTCTACCCCGATTGTAGTACCTTTCTTGAGTGGCCCGACGACTAGGTCCCTCAACGCGTCTAAACGCCGCATACGGTCCTTCCATACCTCGGGGCCGATCCTCGAAACCAACTCGCGTCCCTCAACCTCTCTTCTCAAGCTTTTGACCGGTTGCGGATGCCGGCCGAAGTTTAAAAACGCTGGTGACACTCTCGTTGATGTTTGTGTCGCTCTGTTCATGGCGTGACGTAGTTCGCACAGATGTAGGTCCCAATCGCGGTGGTCCGGTCCCACGAATATAGAAATCATGGTCTTTGAGGTCCGATTACTCCGCTCCACAGGGTTGGCTTGTGGGTGGTATGGTGGCGTAGTGACATGTTTCACGCCATATCTTTCTAACATCTTCTTTAGTACGTGATTATCGAATTCAGTCCCATTGTCGCTCAAGAAGTAGTCTGGCGTGTTCCATCGGAATAGGACTAAATCCTCGAAAGCCTTGGCGACTGCCTTGCCGTCGGCTCTCTTCAACGCCTTTAATTCGACCCATCGGGTGAATAGGTCCTGGAAGACCAATATATACTTGTATTGCCCTTTACTCGGGGGGAGCTCGACGACATCGGCAGCCACAACGACCCAAGGTTTTTCCACGATGCGATGACCCATTAGTCCTTGTGGTCCTGTTTGCGTGGGCTTATGCCGTTGGCACTCGGGGCACTGGCGAACGTAGGTGTTCGTATCGTGGTAGATCCGCGGCCAGTCGTAATCTCGCGTGATTCTGTCGTACGTTTTCTTGACGCCCAGATGGCCAGCTGACGGTTCCTCATGTGCCTCACGCAACACTCGCTCTCTGTGGTCCGTTGGTACAACGAGTTTCCAATTGTCGTGGTCCTCTGTCACGTTCTCCAAAATAGGGTCCACCCTGCGCCTGTATAACATACCGTCGCGTACCGTCCACCCCGGAAACTTGTATGGGAATTCTATGACTTCCTGAACTCTCTGGGTGTACCATTCATCCTCACACGGTTCGAATGCAGCAATTTTTTCGAACTCGTTCTCAAACATCCGGGACAACGCGTCCGGGACGTGATGAATGGCTCCGCGTCTATGTATTATCTCAAAATCCCATTGCTGCATCTCTAGGGCCCAGCGAGACAGGCGGCCAGTAGGTTCTTTCAGGTTCCGGAGCCAGCGAAGTGCACTGTGGTCCGTAATTGCTGTGAACTTATAGCCTTCCAAATATGGCCTCAATTTCTTGATCGACCACAGCAACGCCAAGCACTCTTTTTCTGAGGTCGTATAGTTGCGCTCCGCCGCGGTCAATACGCGATTTACGTAGAAGATCGGATGCTCACCATCCTCTCCCTCTTGCGTCAGTACTGCCCCGATCGCGTAATGGCTCGCATCACACTGTACCAAGAATGGCTTCGGAAAATCCGGCCGTCCCAGGCCCATGGTTGGCCCTTCCGTAATAACTTAACTAACGGGATTTTCAGTTCCGAATCTTTATCGATGAATCTCGAATACCAGCCAACCATGCCTAGGAACCGACGCAGCTGCTTCACGGTCCTCGGGGCTGGGTACTCTAACAATGGTCGTACTTTCTCTGGGTCCGGTCTGAGACCTTCACGGTCCAACAGGAAACCGAGGTACGCCACTTGAGAACAGCAAAATTCGCACTTCTTCCTATTTACTGATAGTCCTGCACCTCTCAGTCGTTTCAACACGCGCTCTAGCCAGGCCATCTGGTCCTCAAACGATTCTGTCGCTACGATGATGTCGTCCAGGTATCCAAATACGTTGGCTTCATACTCTGGTCCGAACAGTTCGTCGATGAGCCGCTGGAAGGTCATGGGGGCGTTGGTCAGGCCGAATGGCATTCTGGTGAACTGCCAGAGACCTGATCCGGGTACTGCGAAGGCCGTGAACTTCCTGCTCTTTGCGTCCATTGGTATCTGGAAGTATGCTTCCTTCAGGTCTACCTTCGATAAGAATCTGGCCTTACGCAGTTTATCTAAGATAGAATCCATACTAGGTAACGGATAGGCGTCCTTGACGGTGACAGCGTTCAGGTCTCTGTAGTCCACACAGAAGCGGAACGAACCGTCGGACTTTTTCACGATAACAGGCGCGCTGCTCCACTCACTGGCCGAGCGCTCGATCACTCCTTTCTCAAACATCTTCTTCACTTCATCCTGTGCTACTTGCATCATCATCGGCGACATGCGTCTCGGCCGGTGTTTGACTGGAGCCGCGTCCTGTACCTCTATTCTATGTTCGGTCAGGGTAGTCGCTCCCAATCGTTCAGCGGCCTCGGGCAACAACTTACTCACGAGGTCCTCAACTAAGGTCCTTTGGTCCTCGCTGGCTTCGACGATACCCGCGCATTCGGCCGTTATAGCTAACTGTTCCTCTTCTGCCTCTTGTCCCGTGCGACTAAATTTTCTCCACCTACCGCCTCGTATACGCCACTGTCCGGATCCAAGACGGGCTTCGACCTCCCAAATCTGGCAAAAGTCCATACCCAATATAATGTCGTGGTCCAGGAAACTCGCGGCTTTGACTGATAACTCTCCGACAACTCCATCCACTTCTATTATTAGCGGTAGCTCGCCTAGCATGGTCGTCCCTCCGCCGAGGGCACTCTTCAGCCTCGTCGAGGTCGGCCGTAGTCGATCCTTGAATCGCTCGGCTACTCGAGGTCCGACGACCGAAACTACAGCTCCGGGATCGAACAATGCGTGATAATTCATCCCGTTCATCCCCACGGGGAGAAACAATCGATTCTCTAGCGTCGCACCGGCTACCTCGGGTCCCTCTTGGTCCGGGCCAGTTTCTTCCGTCTGTGTTTTCCCCAGGTCCTGGAACTCCACAGGTCCTGATGTTCGAACTAACTCCGCTCCAGCTCTACTCCCCCCCTGAACTTTACTGTGGGGAGGTCCCGGCGTTAGCCAGGCTGGAGGCATACCTCCCGGCCATCTCGGTGGCGTGAACTCTAATTTCTTCAATACTTCGTTTAATCCGTAGTTAGCCTTCTGCAGGACACTCTTGGCTTCGGACGCTTCTCTCGCATCTATCGTTGGTCGGGGCGGTCTTACTATACACGGTCTCTCCTCCGCATACCATTTTGCTCCCTCGGTCTGCTGCTCCCTCGGGGACTCCCCGATCTGCACTTGACCTATCCAACAATCTTCGATCTCGCGATTCTCTCGCCCCTCACACCGGACTCCGGTGTTCTCCTTCGGTACCTTTCGCTCTAGCCTCGCATGCTCCACTTGATCGGCTGCCTTACACGCAGGCTTCTCCGGTTCACGCTTGACTTGCGGCTGGACGTCACCGCTTAGTGACTCCCTCTTCTTCGGGATGGCTCCCTTGGATTCCGGCATGGGGTTCGGTCCTAACGGCGTCCCGAGGGTGAACGGGGGGTTGCGGGACTGTTGCGTCCCCCCGTCCTCTCGTTTCCCAACCTCGTACAGATGGGGGCGCAATCAGGGCAGTCACGGATTGCAACTCCCTCTCGGCCGCACCATTGGCACGACAGCGTGCTTCTCCGATTGCTCGGGCAGTCGGTGGCATAATGGCCGCGTTGATGACACCGGTAGCATGAGATGCTCGGGCAGTTCGCCGCCCGGTGTCCTACGGCTCTACAGTGGAAGCTCGAACCGTAGAACCGTCCGTCTTCCCTGTCACGCGCTGGCGGCGAGCTCCTCCGAGTCTCCTCGCGGCTTCGACTCTGTCACCGACCGTTGTCGTCGAAACGGCGATTCGGACGTTGTGGCGATCGGATTCTTGTTTGCCGCGCTTCCCAACTTCTTGGCCGCTGTCGTGGTACGTTGGGAGACGGCCGTCTCACGGCTGCAGCGTAGCTCTGCGGTCTCTCCGGTTTGGTCGTTGCCATCGGTCTCGGCGTCTGGGTCTCCCCTGGTCCCTGTATGGCCGCTACCTCTCTGACCTTGGCTTTCGCTCCTTTGGTCCTCCTCCGTGTCTCCTTGTATCCTTCACTATCGGTCGATTCAGTCCTTCGGCCTCTATCACTCTGCGTGATGGCCGCGACCTTCGTCGCCTTGGCCTTAGCTACGGCGGGAGCAGCACTGCGAAGTCTCATCTTGTCCTTCGCTGGTGGTGCGCTCCACCAGTTTTGGAGCTCCATTGTTCGCTCCATCTCGAGGCCATAGCGTGTTAATTCGGTAAAATTGGTGAACGTCTTGCCCACCATGTAGACCTGATACTCTGGTCGTAAGTTGTTGGCAGCGACCATCACCTGCTCGCTCAACGGCGGCGGTCTCCGGAAGTACGAGACAATGTGTCTGAACTTGGCGACGAAGGTGGCGACGGTCTCGCTGCGGTCCTGGGTCCTCGAATAAAGCTCCCTTCGAAGGTCGTTCTCGCCCAGCTGGTTGATGAATCTGAGCCTGAACGCCTCTTCAAAGGCTGCCCAGCTATTGGTCTCCGCCCGTATAGGTCGATACCACTGCTTAGCATCTCCCTTCAGGGTACTGGGGATCGCCCTGATCAATTCGCTCTCCGTCAGGCGGGCTGAATATCTACACTCTTCGAGGTCCGCGAAGTATTCTTCCGGATACTCCTGGTCGGTCCCCGAGAACTTGATACCCCAGTCCTTTAGGATTCTCGCTGGCGAGTGCTGTCCGTAACCCCGACCGCTCCCGTGTGGACACGCACACGGGGGCGAGGTTGGCCTCACTGCGTCCCGTTCTAGGCTAGTGTTGCGGACGGGAGGTGGCGGCGGACAACAATCTCGGCCAGGATTTCCGGTCCGTTCGGTCGGCGGGCGTTCTCGCGTCACGGTCGGTCCGTATTCTGCGGCTCTGCTTTTGGTCCGACCTACTTTGCTAGTTCCCGTGCTGGGGGTAGGGGCGCGCGTGGCTTCGGGCCGCTCGCGTTCTCCGTGCTGGCTGTACTCGTCAGACGCCAAGTTTGCGTCCTCGTCGACCTCCTCCCTGGCGCGAGGACCTGATACGTTGCGGGCGATGCTCCTGCCATCGCCGATCACTCGTTGGCTCGGTTGCGACTGGGGCGGAACGCTACGGCGTCGACACTGCTGGTCGAACTGCGTCAGGATTGATCAACGCTCCATCTCGTCCTTTAACCGCAGCCGCTCTTCTTCATTGCGTTCCATAGCCATCTGGAGGATGGAATCCAGTTGCAGACCTGTCACCCGTTTTTGATCTTCCAGGCGGCGCAACGAAGCCGACTGATCTGCCAGGCTGACCGTTGACACCACCCCCGGGTTGATCGTAACCGATTGAGTGTCTGACGTCGGTATAGTGCTCCCCGCCATGGTGTACTTCGACGTGGTGGTAGTGCACGTCGTCGCGGTGACCGTCACGGCCCTGCCGGGAATCTGCGCGGCCTTGGGCGGCGAAGTCCGTAGGCTCTCGAAAGGGTTCACCCCCACCGTCGTCGGCGGGGTTGTTCGTCCAGGAATCTCCAGCTCGTCCAGGGTGGTCATCGGGCGTCCACGCCCACGTCCTGTCTATCTACGGCGCTTATCAACGAGGGAGTCATCCACGACTCGGGTCTGGTCCGCACCGCGCGTAGGCGACGAGTCCCGATCTTCCTCGTTTTCTGTTGTCCAGGATATCTCTAAGGACGGGTCCTGATTACGGAGCTCAGCCCTTAGAAGGCGTCTCTGTAGCGTATGACGGTCGCCGTGCGTGCTTGCACCTAGTGAGCTTATGACGGCCTTTAGCTGGTCCTGGTCTAGACGGTGGATCCGACCGTACATCGCCCAGGCCCCATCGTACTGGTCCATGATTAGATCCAACGACGCGTTGCTTGTGTCGCTCTTCACGGACGCCATGGTCACTTCTAGAGATTCTGCCTCGTCTATTCGCTCTTGTGTACGATTGCCCTGTTCGAAACGCGATCTGCTTTGCCGTCCGGAATCGTCAAACGGAGGCGGGATAGCGGACGAAAAACGGGGGTGCACGTGTGTGGGAGCAAACGGGTATGGGACCGAATCGCGTGCCAGCGGGATCGTTTACAATAAATTTCAAATTATAACATTTATCAATGAAATTATATAAATCTGGCGATTACGTTACTTTTTGTACCTAGAAGGGATCGAATGAGAGAATAAACAACTCGACGAGCAAGATTTCAACCATCGGTTTTACAATACCGTCGATACTATCTCGTCTAGGTATTTCGACCTCCTCCGTAATCTGATCCACTATTCTCGCAAAGTCCCTCGATCGTAAATTTTTAGATTGATTATGACTTATCTTCCTGAAAAGGGGAAACAACGCGAGCTGGCTGGCAAGCGATCGGAGTTGTCCGATAAGCAATATCAAAGATATAAATATATAGAGATTTATAGAAATGTGTGACAATAATTGGGTCACATCAATCAATAGTAAATTTGTCCTATAATGAAATCAGTAAACGTACCTCCTTCGACAATTAAGTTTAGGGCTACCATGCCCCAGGCTCGTCTCTCGATTCATCAATTTGTTGCGTAATCCGTAAATCTCCCATTAACTAGATAAACAAATTTTTTTTCCTTTGGTCAATTACCAGCACCTATAATAAGCTACTCGTATTCATTTAACTTAATATTTTATTACGATTAAGTCCTTTCATTTGTTATTCAATCTGTTATTGTACAGCCTACCCAAAGCTGTAATGATCTCAATTCAATAACCTCTTCGCAGGAAAATCCGTATAATTAATTTATTTATAACATTAATATGACCAATTGAGAACGTGCTGTGGCAATAATTGATCCCCGTCACTCTTATGTTGCCAAATTTGATGTAACTAAAAATAATTGTTGATTATTCTATTTCATGTATGTGTATACACGCATTTATACAATAATTATAAATCTGTAACAGAATGGTAGGCAATCAAGCTTTAGTCGACTGAAGAAAATACATCATGTTGCAATAGCGAAATTTTTAAGAGTTGAACAACGATAATTTGCAGTTTTTATGTCAAATACAAAAGAAAGATTTTTTTTTTTTTTTATCTTAAAAAAAATGTGCAATCAATCATAAAAATTTTTAAATTCAACTTAAATTCGTGTGCCAGTGACAAAATAGTAAATGTGAAGTAAAGCATAATATATACTACTATATACACCTTAATTTTTAAAATAATCCTAACGTATCACATGAATCTTAAATTACATTGATACTTAGGTTTTGGTGAATGTTAAGGTTTTGCAAAATTTACACTATTCAGTAATTACAACATTTTTATTTTAAAACAGTAAATTAGACCAATTTTAAAGCCACAAATTTTTTTTTTTTTTGAATATCAATCTTTTTTTTTTCCTTTAACAAAAAAAAATATAATATAATATAATCTATTAATATAACTCCGATCTAGACCAATAAAGCTTTGAATCACAAAAAAATTATTTTCTGTAAATTTTTTCTTTACCCGCTGTAATTAATAAATATTTGAGAAAAAAAAATTAGTGCCAACCCGCTCAAAACCCTTTGAATGTCAAATTTTGGGATTGGTAATTATCATCATAATTTCCACCTCTAATTTCAAAAAAAAAAAATAAAAATCTTGATCCGAATGATAAATCAAGGTAATTGATACTTTTACAGTCATACGTTGAGACCGAAAGATTAAAGTAATTTACCCAACACTTGTATCACAATCAAAAACGTAAATTAAATCTATATGAATTCAAAAAAAAATTCTTCACTTCACCCTGTAATTGATACAACGCGTTTATCTGTAATGGCAAAAAAAAAAACAAATAATTCCGCTTTATTATGAACCTTTCAATTGCACCCCGTTAATGGATTGCGATAATAATTCCTTTATTGCATTGAACCTCATTAAAAATTACCACATAAGATTCTTTAAACTTCAATATAAAAGATAGTAATCAAAAATAGAACGCGTTTGTACCGAGATATGTTCAAAATAATTTTAAAATTAAATTCATTGATATGAAAGATACAATATTTAATTTAGACAATATTTAATTCTGAATTAAGCATTTGCTTTACAAAGTTCTACAGTCAAATTTTTCTTTTTTTTTATCTTCAAACAAACAAAAAATTCATTAAATTAATTAATTTTATGAAAAAATTTAAAATAAAAAAATTTTTTTTTTTTTTTTTACGGGTCCGAAAAAAAATGTATTCTAAATAAATTGGAAAAGATCTCGTTAAATTTTCTTGTAAGCAAACATACCGTGTGAGCACATTGAACCGAGCTACTAACACAGTACTATGTAGTTAGTAAAACTATTAAGTATGTAATATTTGTTTGAAAGAATTTCAGCTTTTACATGTAACTTCTAAACAACAAAAAAAAAATTTTTTTCACAAAAATTTTTCTTCATAAAAAAACAAACTCAACCCCTTTTTAAAAAAAAATTTTTTTTTTTTTTCACCACAAAAAAAATTCCCCTTTTTTTTTCAAAAAAAAATTTTAATTATTAACAAATTGTCCCCCCTTTTTTTTCGCACAAATTTAAAGTAAATTTCTTTTCACACAAAAAAATTAAAAATTAAAATTCTTTCTTACTTTTTTTTCACAATAAAAAAATTTTTTTTTGTTATTAATATAAAAAAAAATTTAATTTCACACAAAATCACACAAAATCTTAAATCATTCAATTTTTTTTTCTTTCTTTTTTTTTCGCGACAACCTAAGAAAACAAAAATTTTTTCACACAAAAATTTCAAACTTTTTTTTCACAATTTTTTTTTTTTTTTTTTTTTTTTTTTTTTTTTTTTTTTTTTTTTTTAGTCCTCAGTTACTCGCGCTCACTCGGATAAATTAAATTTCGCGATCCCGACCGGCTGAGCCCCACGTTGGGCGCCATTTTTGTGATGCCGCGATCCGCTCTCCGAAAGTTGAATCGTATTTCAACCCCGGCGAGGGTGCGCACACACAAAAAAAAATAATGTTTTTATTACTTCACTCTCTTACCTTCAATTCTCGGAGGGGGTTCCGCCGGTCTGGGGAAAACGAGGAAAAGAATACTCCTTTTTTTTTTGTTTTCCTGAAAGGGACGAACACACGGGGAAGAAAAAAAAGAATTATGCGGCGTCCACAATGTCACTCCGTTTATTCATTCGTAAATTTTTTTACACTGTCGTGGTGAATTTCGCCCGGTCCGCATGCTCGGCAAGTCGCGACCACGACCCGCGTCCCGACGCACTCGCCGAATTCGGAGAGGATGATGGGAAAGGGACGGAGATAATGGCCAAGGCGGAAAGGAAAAGGGAAACACGCGGTGCCCCGCTGACGGTCGGCTCGCTGTGGCCGCGGGGAGCCCTTACGTACCAGGGTCTTCGGCAGTCACGTGACTTCTGCTGAGTCTCTCCGTCGCTCCTTCGCTCCTCGTACTCTGCTCTCGACTTCGTCTCGGCTTCCTGGGCCCTCCTGCTGTCGCCCTCTCTCTCCCTTTCTCTCGTTCTCGCTCATTCTCTCTCTCTGCCCAGCTCACTCCCCGCACTCCCGATGTCCGCACTCTTTCGACTTCCCAAATCTGCCTCTTTGTCCCTCCTGAACCTTCAACGACCCTCACACACTCACTTCTCTACTCCTTTTTTTTTCTAATCTGCTCCGCTGCTCTTCTTCTTGTAGTCTCTCTTTCTCTCCGACGACTTCGATAACTCTCACTACTCCTCGTCCTCTCTCTAGCTCTCTCTCTCCGACGACTTACTCGCTCCCTGGCCGACAGCGGAGTCCCGCTCGCCTTACTCCTCACAGGGAAGAAGGATGGGATAAGGGAGGGGGGGGGGGAATTCGGCGGCTGCCGGCGACGGCCGACCGCGGTCGCGACGTGCCGAACACGCGCTTACAAGTAACAACATTTATTAGAAGCTTGTTTTGCTATCGCTAGTATAATTAATCACTATGTTTAATTAATTTAATTTAATTAATTTAATTAATCACCGATCACATTTTCCTTTTAAATTTTAACAAAAAAAAACACATGTCGCTAACATTGGTTTTTTTAACTAGTCGCTTTGTTTTTAACATTCTTTGTAGAAGCTATCAAAAAAAAAAAAAAAAAAATCGAATGAGTGTGGAGAAGTAATTTATCGTTTAATTATTAAAAGCAAAATAAAATTATTTATGAAAGTCTCACACATCCCTTTATTTATATGAATTATAAAAATAATCGTGTCCAAGTGCTATGTGTGTGAAAGAAAAAAAAATCGTCTAATGAGAATCGAAATCGGTGTCTACTTTATTTAAAGCACGTTATATAACACTAATACAATTACTCCTAGTAGCTAAAGGTTAATTTCTAGTTATGACTGACGGACTAATTTAACTATCTTTATTTTCTCAATGTCCTTTTAGATAATTTGTAATTCATTTGATATCTTTATAAATACGTATTTTTTTTTTCTTTAATTTGCTGTTAGTTCAACATTTAAAGTGATTGTAAGACTAGTGCGAATTCTGAATAGTTCTGCAATGGAGCAAAAATAAGTTAACCAATTCTGGTATTCTGTTAAATAGTCAAATTGCTCATTTTTTTTTTAACAAATGCAAAGAAAAGAAACGAATTTTTATTTTATATAAAGAAAAAAAAACGCAGTTATACAAACACAATATCATTAACTTATACTACTTATTTATTCCTATTCCTAATTACCTCTATTTAATTCTAGTTTATTCTAAGTATCCTTAATTATTTTTATTTATCCTAGTTTACTTTAAGCATTCTTAATTATCTCTATTTAATTCTAGTTTATTCTAAGTATCCTTAATTATATATTAAACATTCTTAATTATATTTTATTTATTATCATCTTCTTCTTAAGTCCGTTGACCTCACACTCGGCTCGTGTGCGGGACGAAAAAAAATAAGGGGGGGGGGGACCGTGCCGAGCACAAGGCGCGACGGCGCGCGCGAGCGCCTTAATGTTTGTATGTCCGCGAAATGGCGCGCGCGTCGTCGTTATCTGGACAAGTCGGCGCGGCGCCTTGTGACGCCCGTCACAATATATATATATATATATATATATATATATATATATATATATATATATATAAGATATGACGACACAGGAGGTGCGCATATACACACACATATATGTGTGCGTGTGTGTATATGAATGTATGGGTGTTTGTGTGTGTGTGTGTGTGTGTGTGTGTGTGTGTGTGTGTGTGTGTGTGTGTGTGTGTGTGTGTGTGTACGTGATTTGCGCTACCGTGTCGACAGAGTGAGCAGGCCAAAAAGACAGAGAGAGAGAGAGAGAGAGAGAGAGAGAGAGAGAGAGAGAGAGAGAGTCACGCGCCAGAGCCCTCCCCGTGATTATGGCGAAACGAGATTAAAAGAATAATAAAAATAAATATATAGATTATATTATGCGCGGCGGCGACGTGTAGAAGACACCACACAATACAGAGCGCTACGAGGGCGCGCCGCGTCGCCGGGACCCCGCCGCGCGAGAGCGGCGAATTCCGTTGGATTTCGTAGGATGAATGAAGTATATATATATATATATATATATATATATATATATATACATAGATATACATATACCTTATATTTCGGATATTTACAAATGCACACGATGTAGCACTCGTATACGTGCAGCGAAGAATTTCATTACATAATGTTTATGATTTTGTAGCGGGAGAGCGAGAGAGAGAGAGAGAGAGAGAGAGAGAGAGGAGTGAAAGAGACGTTTTGATTTTTTTTTTTTCGCGAGCCAGATGGCGCCGCCTCGGAAGAGCGCAGGCGAAGTATTATTATTCATTTCTCACAAATTATTAATAACTGTATACGGTGTTTAGAATTTTTGGTAGTATTTGATTTTACATATATATATATATATATATATATATACTTATTCTACTAATATATTTTACGTATTGAAGTCCAAAAAATACGAATGGATGTCAGAGTGCGTGCCAGTAATAAATTCTAAGACCTGGAACAACACTTGAATTTATCAGCGGTTCGACTTGATAGAACAGTTCGCTGAATGGTTAGTTATTGTACGTCGAACAAATATATGTAAAATCTTAAGTCTGTATAAGAGAATCTTATAGACGTAAATACGCGCAGTTCTTTTCTCTTTCGCTCGTGTCTTCACTTCCCTTACTTCCCCTCTTCTGCATCTTGCCTGTCTGCCCCTTGGCCATCCCTTTAATTACAGTCTGTTTAAGTTTACAATTTACTTATATAACAAATACCCAATGTATAAAAATATATTGGTAAAATATAAATTTTACCTATAATAATATTAACACATATTAAATATCTACAGAAAAAATAATGAAGCTTCATGGTTCGCCGAAACAATGTCAGCGATGTGACTATTGAGCTTAGTTCCAAGAAAGTTTCCCCGCACTATTTTTCTGAATATTTATGATTTTTGGGGGACTAATTACGAATATCGTAACAACTTTAGACGGAAATTGAATATTTATTCCTAGATCCATGCAAAGTCTATAAAGATCATGGTTTGTTCAATTTTCCTTAAGAAAATAAAAACACTTGCAAAAAAATTTGAAACCATAATCATAGAGCTCATTTAAATACATATTTTTTGTTCTATACAGTTTTTGATGCAAATAATATTTCTCGACAAAGTTTAACTGTTCCGTTTCGGAGTCCCGTGAACGGTTCCCCGTATATACTCAATCCAGGTACCTTCGTATACATTTTTTTTCGAGAAATATTGTTTGTAGAGACGAATTAAATAAAATAAAAAATATGTATTTGAATGCGATGTACAATGATTTTTAAAAATAGATGTTTATTTATTTTAGTATTTCCCGAGATGTGTCCAACAGACTGGATATAGAGGCGTGTTTATAGTTTTATATAGACGTGTTTACAATTTTTAACTTGAGAATTAAAAAAAAATCGACAAATCAATTATGTTCGTCTTTCGAAAGTTCATCCACGATCTCTGTTATAGACTCACATAGCAATTTTTATTGGATCAAGCTTGCTGCGAGTACGCATTTATACTGCTGATGATCGCAATAGCCTTGGAGCAAGGCTGAATTATCCAAAATTTTCGCGAAATTTATATCGCAGCGACCATACTGCAAGCATGCACTATTAAGAAATATTTTTTTTAAATTCATCCCAAAACCATCGAAATGTATTATAATGTTATAACTGTTAATATATATATATATAAGCATCTGCCGTCTCAGCTATACTCAAAATAGTAATGTAATAAATTTATTAAATAGTTAAATAATATCTATGTAAACAATTCCCTATCTATAAATCTATATTCCTATAGATAATTTCATCCTCTGAGAATATTTCTCGAAAAATAATCAAAAATTTAATCTTGCTTGGTCCGTCTGAAGCATCGGCAGTGGTGTGACTGTATTGAATAAGTCCTGTCACTATTTTTTTGAAAATTTGCATGCTTATATTTTTTGGAGCGCGGATTTTTAACATTATAAGAACCTTAGATCGAAATTAAATATATATTCCCAAATCGATGAAAACTCCATAAAAATCATGGTTTTATCAATTTATCATATAAAATGAAAAAATTTAACATTTAAAACCAAAATCATAGAGCTCATTAAAATACATATTTTTTTGTTCTATATAATTATTCGATACAAACTATATATTTTTGGAGAAAACTTCAACATTTCCGTTTCGAGATCCCCGGAATAATTCCACGTTTATACGAAATATAGATACATTCGAAACATTTTTCTTGAGAAATGCTGTTTGTAAAAATTCAGCGGATAGTACAAAAAATGTAAGTTGATAAGATCTACATCTTTTGTTTGAAATACTTTTTGTAAATTGAAGTACACTAAAACAAAATTTGATAATTTTAAATAAATACATTTCTTCGAATTGAAAGAACGAAGAATATGTTTAATATAAACAACTGTTTTTCGTTAAAAAAATATATATTTAAATGTATTAACTGATTTAGTTGAAACGATATTTTTAATTTTCAAAAATATTATAAATTGTCTAAAAAGAATTTATTTAAGTGGCTAAATCAATTTCATTTTCTTAAAAGCATTAAATTGCATTTGATAAGCAGATCATTAATTTTCATATTTGGTTAATGAAAAATAAAAATGTTTCCAAAATTTTTTCGCTAGGTGTATCCAGAATTTTCATTACAATTCGCATATTAACGCATGCCTGTACCAGTTGCTACCTTTATAATGAGAATCTTAACCTTTATAATTATATATGTAAAGTTTGAACGGCTGAGATTTTGCGTTTCAAATTAAGTTGCGTTGCGCTGCCTACAATACTAATATAATATTGTGTGTATATTTATATATATTATATAATGCATAAGAAAAAAATGTATATATAATTATTCTTTATTGCAATATAACATATATCATACGTTTATATAGTTGTAGATTACGAAAATGACGGTCTAAGATACTATTAGGCTAAGATACTACAGTTCAATTTTATATTTTGTTTCAATTATACAAAATTAAAAATATTTTGTAAAAATATTTATTTAAAGCTAATAAATATTTTTGGAATTAAGAACCAAATATCTTAAAACAAAATTTTATTTTTAATACATCAAAAAATATTTACTGTATCTAAATGGTATATGTATAAACTATTTGTTTAATTTAAAAAATATGTATTTAAATGAATTAAATTTTACATTAAAGAAAATCTGTAGATAAAGTAAATGTAACAATCGATCAATGTCTTTATTAATTGAAAATTATAAAAAGAAATTAATGTTTGCAATAATGCTTATTATGTTCAAGAACATAAGAGCACCTTAACAGAAACAGAATTAATTGAACGCGTTTTTTGTCTGAAGTGTATAATTAAGTATCTACTATCTTGCAAATATTTAGAACTGAAAAAATGTATATTTGAAGGTCTAATTGCTAGAATTGTATATTTATATATTTTAAACGGATTAGTTTGTTTTGTCTTCTTTCATACTTATAATATATTATGTATTATATTTAACTCGTAATTTTTTTCTCTTTAACAAAAATAATTATATTGCAACAAAATCGCTTTGATAAAATTAACATAACATTGACATAATAATAATGACTATTATCAGCAATTTATTTGTATTTATAAATTGAATAGCTCTAGAAATATATGCTAATTGTAGACTAAACTTTTTTCAAAACGATTTTCAAAAATTATTTGATTGCTTTTCATATCTTTAAAACATGCTATAGGTATAATCATATTTGACATATACCAATCATATATAAGAGAAGGTGAGAGAGAGAGAGAGACAGAGAGAGAGAGAGAGAGAGAGAGAGAGAGAGAGAGAGAGAGTGAGAGAAGAAAACTGGAGAAAACATCAACAGGATTAACAGAGATGGGATTACCCGATACTAATAGGACCTGCTTAGAACATGTGGGCACGTTCACCCAATACCTCACTTTCTCTCTCTCTCTCTCTCTCTCTCTCTCTCTCTCTCTCTCACTCACTCTTTTCTGACCTATCCCTCCGCAGGCATATATATATATATATATATATATATATGTATATATATATATGTATATATATATATATATATGTATATATATATATATGTATATATATATATATATATATATATATATATATATATGTGTGTGTGTGTGTGTGTGTGTGTGTATATATATATATATATAGAGAGAGAGAGAGAGAGAGAGAGAGAGAGAGAGAGAGAAAGAGAGAGGCAGAAAACTGTTTCCTCTCTCTGCTCTAGGCTTGAAAAATGATATTTCTATAATTAATAAATAATATATATAAATCGAAAAAATTGATTGATAAATAAGCGTTCAAAGCATAAAATTGGCCAAAACAAGTATTTGTCGTTTTCGCCACACCATTCGGATAATCAAACAAGAATTTTTTTATATTGTTGATTATAACAATTAATGTTTAATTACTATAGTTTGTTATAAAGTCTTGTTTAACATGTAAAACTTTTTTAAATATACTGTTATTCTTTTGGCTAGACTAAATCATCTCTTTATCTGTATATATATATATATATATATATATATATATATATATATATATATACGTGCAGTGTTCTTTAACTTAAAACTTTGATGTTCAAATTTTGATCTCAATTTGAAGCGCGCACTTGCGCGTGTAATTGTATGTCTAATTATATAAATAAATACGTGTAATTGTGTGTGTGGGGGGGTGAAGAACCTATATATATATATATATATTCGAAATGAGTGAGGAAAGGGCTGCCCAATAAATAAAACTCGTACTTTCGCGGAAAAGTAAATCTCTTGTTTCGGCATAAAAACCCTCGCGGCACAGAGGGAAAAGCCGGAACAAGAGTCTGTTTATTTAATTCGACTATCGTATTTCAATTTATACATAAGGTGAACACTTTACACACTCGTACATAAGAAAACTACGTACACGCTTAGATAAACAAAAATACAATTATTACAAAAGAGTCGCGGTTACAGCTATATTTAAACTAAAGGCCTCTACTTACGTTATTGATAAGTTCGCTAATCTGGGGCCTGACGGCCGCACAATTTATACAGTTTTCAATCTCCGCACCGTCATACCCCACGTGGACGATGGGAACGGGGAGAGACAAACACACAGGCACGCAGTGGACCGCGGCTGCGCTGAAAAAATCTAATTTCCGAACGTGATGAATGAGCTTTACAAGAAGTACCGCACCGCATAGTTCGAGGTTTGGTATACTAACTGTCTTTACTGGAGCTGTTTTTGACCTTGCAGCGAGCAGAGAAGTGGAGAATTTATCATTTCCTTCATCTACACGTAAATGTACTACCGCGGCATAGGCTCGCGAAGAAACATCGGAAAACCCGTGCAGTTGATATGAACGAGAACCAACAACCCCGATCCATCTATCAATTTTTAGAGAAGGCAAGTAAGACAGTGATGCGCAATACGCCTTCCACCGCTCATGAATCTCTAATTGCAAAGGCGTGTCCCAATCACACTTCTGTATCCACAGATCTTGTAACAAGATTTTAGCTGTCACTGTAACTTGGAAGAGCCATCCGAGCGGATCAAATAGGTGGGCTATACTCGAAAGGAGTGCCCGCTTTGTAGAAGCAGATGCAATCTCAGCAATATTGGTGATCTTGAATTCGAATTGTTCTTCAATAGAATTCCATTGGAGCCCGAGTGTGTTGACCGTATTGTCTGCATCGATCCGTTTTGCCGGGCCTTGTTGTGTTTGTTGGGGGGAGAAGTTCGACATTATTAACCGTCCATTTATCTAGGGATATGCCTGCAGACGCTAGAAGTTCCGTCAGCTCGTTTCTTTTTTGCACATCTGTACGGAGTTCATCAGCGCCAGCAAACGTGTCATCCACGTATGTTTCGTATTGAAGAGTTTCCGCTCCGAGTGGAAATTTAGTTCTTTCGTCGTCGGCTAACTGCAACAGCGTGCGGATCGCCAAAAATGAAGCACATGTGGTACCGTACGTTATGATCGTCAAACGATAAACTAAAGGTTCTGCGTCAGACGAAGGCGCCGATACTATTCTCTGAAGGTCCTGATCCTCACGTTTTACAGGGATCAGGCGAAACATCTTTACTATATCTGCTGTAAATACATAAAGATATTTTCTCCAGTTTAACACGACTAACGATAAATCATTTTGTAGTGGGGCTCCAGTACAAAATCGTTGAGAGAATGACCATCACGCGTACGTCGCGAAGTATCAAAAACGACTCTAAGCTTCGAGAAGTCCAGCGAATTCTGTACTACAGCATGGTGTGGTAAATACCATGCATGTTCTCGAAGAACTTCTGAGTCGCATACCCTTTCCATGTGTCCCAGCTGCTCGTACTCCTTCATAAAATTTTTTATAGGCTCCAGCTAATTTAGAATCCCGTGCAAATCTACGATGCAGAGTGGATAAAGATCCGACAGCTATTTTACGAGTTTCTGCCGCCACGGGAGGAGGGATCGAGCTCAGAGGGAGTCGAACTTCATATCGACCGTCGGAGTTTCGAGTATGCATATCCCGAAAAAAGTTTTCACACGCCGCTTCCTCGGGTTTTAAAGTTGCCGAGAGTGCAGGTAGCTCTTCGAGAGCCCAAAAATTCTGCAAGATACGATCAAATAACAATAGTTGTAATATTACTACAGTATTAATTATTTTCAAATCAATTTTTTTATTTTTTTTCAAAGTACAACATTTACCACATTGAACTTTAATTTCCTGCCAATTTCCAATATTTTAATCTATAATCTCTTGCAACGTACAGTTTCGATTCGTTTGTGGTATTATTTAGATTGGCTAATATTTAGAATATAATTAGATATATTATTCTGTTGTCGTTGAACACAAAAAGCACATCTGACTGTTTCAATAATTTCATTTTTAATAGCGTTTTGTAATATAACTGATTGATTACAGAGACAAAATAAAAATTCTGCAGCGTCCTGCTGTGCATTACTTTACCATCCTAAATGTCTAATATTGGTTCTAAAAAATTCTAAAAAAGGTCAGTTTTTATAACCGCGGTAATGGCCTACGTATTCTTTAGGCAGTTCCAATAACAGATCCCACGATTTTATGTTTTTCTTTGTCAATAATTCCTCCTAATGTCCCTTTTACAGGCCTAAGAGCGCTGGCCGAGATCTGTGCATCCTGATTGGTTGATGGACACATGCACGTAGTACAAAACCTATTCGCAACAGCTCCAATATAAACAAACATAACTTTTCCTTCTAGATCCCATCCTCATACGTTGATCATTTATTTCGAAAAAACCCTATATATATATATATATATATATATATATATATATATATATATATATATATAATATGCATCGGAAATCTGCCACAATTAGTTATCAAAGTATAAGGAGCGCAGAATCATGACAGAGGTGGTAAGAGTTTCGAATATACGGGGTGTCGCAGATCCGACTGAACACGTTATTATATCTGTATAGCTTATAAGAATCTAAAAGCACCAATAAAAAATATTTAAGAATCGATTTATAAACAATGCGTATCGAAAACCTCAGTATTTGGATTTTCGGTGGAAAGGTTGAAATTAGAAAATGTAAGCGAAGCCTCTCACAGTCTATAAAAGAAATAGGAGGAAACGAATATTGATAGTTTATTTTTATTAGCAGTAAAATCGATCATGGTGCGGTCATCACTCCGCTCTCTTGTATATCGATTATATCATATCATATCATATCATATCATATTATATCATATCATACTAATTTATAAAGACAAAGCGTGTTTTTGTGTGTACACGATAACCGAAAAAACTACTGAATCGATTGTTCTGAAATTTAACATATACATTCTATATTACCTTGGGAAGTTAATAATTTTAATTATCAGTTTCATCAGCGGCGAATGGTGGCGTCTTAAATCACGAGTATCAACTCAAAGTAGTCCGTTTAAAGTATTAATGCCCGGCCAGCTCAAACGAATGTTCATATCCAACTTTGGGATTCATATCCTAAAGAAGGTGTGACGTTAGTCGGTATTAACCTTTTTGTTCATCAGGTTAATCTGACATTAATCGCACACCTTATGGATATCTTATTTTTCTAACTCTCTCTCTCTCTCTCTCTCTCTCTCTCTCTCTCTCTGTCTCTTTTTTCCCTTCTCTTATAAAATGGTTCTGTATACAAAATCATACTGAATATAGTTTGTGACGACAAATTATATTTCTGTTTTTCTACATTATATTAACTTCAGAATTATGACAAGAGACTGTTTTTTTAGTGTAAACAAAAGAAATGATAGAAAAATAGGGTTCTTTATCAACAACCGCAAAACTATGTATATTAATATATAAAATAAATAAAAGTATAAAAGTATAAAATATATAAAAGTATAAAAGTATAAAATATATAAAAATATATAAAAATATATAATAATATACAAAAAGGCAATATCCATCCTCGGCTTAAAAAATATGCCATTAAAATAGTCTCAAATAATATGAATTTAGTTGGCAACACTAATAAAATATTCACATATATACATATATATATATATATATATATATATATATATATATATATTGTATTTATATCATATTGTAGATATTATATATACACATTTTAGATTCGCTTTCTACTGAGAAATATTGTATTGGCGTGTACGGGCGGTGGATTACGATATCCCGTTGCCTCAAGACGATTTCTATAGGCAGTTGTGTGTTTGGATGATAGAATACGATGTCCAGGTGTCTCTGGGCGATTTCTATGGGGAATATTGTATTTAGCTTTTCTCTCTGTTTCGTACGATCGTACAAGGATCGTACAGCCACGGCGTATCCCTGGGATAGCGAGGTGGATCGCCCTGATCACCGGGAAGCTGGTGGATCCCGGCGAAAAATCGGGCTCGAGGTAACGGTGATATTTTGGATGATGCTCGGTCTCTCTATGATCACTTACTTCCGTAACTGAGCGGGGAAGGTCTTCTTCCCTCGTTTCCGGTTCTTCGCGATGGTCGCGCACTCTCGCGGCTCGCGCTTCACGCATTTTCGCTGGCGCGTGCGATCGGTTTTCACCGAGGATCGGCAATTTTCCGACCGTTTTCTACAGTTAGACATGGAGTTTCATATTAAAAATTGATTTTTAGCCAAACATACGGGCGAGAAATGACTCCGTAGGTCATAAATAGTAGATAGGCTTTCGAAAATTATCGATACAGAAGTGATAAATAATTTTTTTTCTATTGAAAATTCGAAATCTCAATTTAGAAGTAAATAAGGTAGCGGCTGCGTCATGCCAGCGGTTCTCAATCTCGCCTTCTTGGCGCTACCGCGCCACTTGATTCCCATACAAAATTTCGAGAATTGGTTTTGATTTGTAAGGATGTATTCGTTACCATTTTTCGTAGGTTGAAAGGTCCTACTACGTCTAATGCTACCTTTTGTAATGGCAAGCCGGATGTAACAGTAATTATCGTGGACTCCTTTGTCTTTAAACGAATTAATTTGTTTAATTGACAGTCCAGGTATTGTTGAATTCTCCTCTGGATATCATCCTTTAAATTTTTCCAATAATACCTTTGCTTGATCCTTCCATATCTATTGGATACTCCCCGGTGTCCACCTATGGGAGATTTGTGCAGTTCTGCGAAGACTCCGTCTCGTTTATCTACTGGCATATATATCAATTAATCTGTGAAGATTATTATCTTAATCGTGAGATTGTCAAATTTCGCTTTGATATGTTCGCAAATGTTCACCCATTCCAAATTATTTATTGATTTATATTTTCCAATGCTTATGATGGTTTTTTTGATATTCGTCAGAAGTTTGGGAAGAAGTTTAAGGAATTTTTCGTTAGAATTTTGTGTTAAGGAGTTTTTCGTCGGAATTTCGTGTTTAAGAGTATTTACGGTCTTTGAAATGTTTGCCGTCTTCATCACCGTCAAGCGTCTTCTGAGGGCAAAAATTCGCCGCTGAAATCGCACATTGCGCATGCCCTGGTCAGTTGACGATGCATCATTATTACCGGCGATTGGAGTAAACCCCTACGAGAAAATACAGGGCGTGTTGCAGAGAACAGAGGAAATCGCTCGAGGTACTGTAACGGTGATTATCGTCACTAGAACCACCAACACCCCGGTTACAACGACTTCGGGAAGTCTCAGGGTGACAACAGCAACGCAGACGATCCAGGCGATACCCGGAATAATTGCAATCATCGGTCGGGTGGATCGATCACGTGGATTAAAACAATTTCAAGAAGATATGCTCGTGCCGAATCGGCAGTCACAGTGCGACTCAGAATGTGTGGAATCTCAGGACCTGACGAGATCACGACCGTCTGAGGATACCGGAGAGTCCGCGAGGAGAGAAAAGATTAAGTCGTGTAGCGTGGCCGCTGATACGGCGATTAACTTAGTAGAGGTGGCGTCTATAGCTCTGGGAAAACTGATGAAAGGGAACGAGTCGATTGTAAGCGAGCAGGACGTCAGAGAGATACCGAAGAAACCGAGAAGGAACAGGGCGACAAGAACGAAGTGACCGACAACACTAAAAAGTGTAGAGACCATCACGGGATGGTTGAAACCGAGTTAAAGAGACCGGAGAGTTATATCACGCCAGTGAAGTCTTCGCTCGATGAAAGGATGCAGCGTAGAGACAGCTCGCAATCACCACCGTCCGGGACCGGACCGCCTTGTAACCAGCGAAGACGAGGCAGAAGGAATGGAATTTGGAAATGGTGGAATTGCAGAAAAGACGTCCAAACTGCGCGTGATAGAAGTAGAAAAAGTAGAAGATTTTTCGGTTACTGTTTGAATTGTAAGGAAATAGGCGATCACACAATTGCCCAAGCACAGTATGCCATTGGTGCAATCGACCCGGATATTACGCCGTTGAATACACCAATAACCGTTGGAATACTGTCGTACCAATTGTGTGTCAGACAGGGCGTAACAGTAATAGAATTCTCCAACTGTGCTCGCATCCTAATGGCGTAGGGAAATGGAAGAACAGGAAATGCAACAGTCACGCAAACTGCCGACTACCCTCAAGACGTCGTTGAGGCACAAGCTAAAGTCGAGAGGAGGTGCACCAGAAGCAATAGAATAACCGGAGACGCTACTAGAACTCTTGATATATATTCAATAATACAGGACCCTGTATTGAGAGCAATGGGCTGACGAGAAAGCAGCCTGTTCAGTTGGTCTGATAAATACTGGGGAGTCCCCGACGAAGTATGGGACTGAGATGTGTTAGAGAAGAAAGCTACGATGTGATAATCGTAAGTATTGAGTATTAACCATTGAATAGGTCTGATCGATACCGGGGAGTCATCATACTGAGAGGTAAGAGACGAAAGCAGCATGCTGATAATGAAGTCGGCATGATAAATTTGTATTATCTACGCAGAGAAGTGGAATTTTTGAAGTATAGGATTGGAATAGAGTTGAACCGCCGTTGTGGCTAAACGACCTTCCTGATGGTAATTACTAAAAGTGGAGTTATGATGGATGGCGAGCGAGACTCGGACTTGGAAAACTACCGATGCCACATCTGATCGAAGAAAATTAGAGATAAGAGAGCGTTGTTTAGGTAAGACCACGTTGTAAAGATGAGTGTATGGCTGGGAAAGATCGTAAGCTTCTCGAAGCTTGCTCACGGCTGCGCGGCCCTTTCGAATATCCGCGAGGGTGCATGCATCAGAGTTACAGCGATATGTCCCCACCCCCACGATAGGTTTGCCCCAGGCCTGTCAGTCATGTCCATGATGAGGAAGAACTCGCTGTCGTCGCGATACACCACCCAGTGAGAGTTTAAGATAAACGGCTTGCGCGTAGCATCTTTGTGAGGCACCGACGCACACCCCTTAGCAGCGGCGAGAATATATTACGTCTAAAATAGGTTCATTTTATATTTGAGGGAAAGAAAAGATTTTTCGATGTGGCGAAATAATTTAAGATAATTTAAGTTTCTATAAGTTCGCGCGCACGCAAAGTAAATTTGTTAGGATGAATATTCACTTACTCACCTCCGCGATCTCATTAGAGAGGGGCTCCGCCTTTCTGCAAGGAGAACAAAAAGTCACGACAAAAAAACACAATAAGAAATTTGGGAGAAGGGCCGGAAGGAGAAATGCATCATTCAATAACCAAATTTATTTTGTATAACGACGATATTACAACCGATTTATCTATTTTGTGCAATTATCTATACCGTCGGGCTACCTTGCGAATGCCGCTCTCGACGCACCCGTTAACCCGTCCTGACAACTCGCCGCAGGTTCAAACCCCGCGCCACACACCTACCTCTTAGTCTGGTGACGACGGTGTTTGGCCCGTTGGTGGAAGGGGCTAGGGGATTACTGCCGCCTCACCGGGTTGGTACGGCGTCGTTACGGCCCTGTATAATCGATTGCCTCTTCTCCTCGGGCACTTTTCATTCGATCGCTGCTCCATTTCTTTCGTCTCTGCACCGGCCTTTCACCCTCTCTCTCTCTATCTCTCTCTTTGTCTCTATCTCTCTCTCTACCTTTCCCTTTCTTGCACTCGATCTTGACTTCTTCTTCCTTAACCCCCAGAAAGAAAAAGGAGGAGGAAAGAAAAAAAAGAAGTCAAGAAGGAAAGGCGGAAAGAAGAAGAAAAAAGAGGACAGGTCTTTCTCTCGTCCCTTTCTTCGCCTTCTCTTCCTCACTCGCTTTCTTTAACTCGTCTCCCTTTCATTTCTTTCTTCGGATTCTTCCTCTCTCTCTCTTCCTTTCACTCTTCTTCTTTCTGTTTCTCTTGTCGAAGTTGTTTCTGCCTCTCGTCTCTTTGCACTATGCTTCAGTCTCCGCTACTCTTTCGTTGCGGCTTTCTTCTTTATCTCTCCACTCTTGGCGTTGTTCTCTCAATAAGCTCCCCTTTCGTATCTCCTCATTTTCCCTTTCGATATCTCTTTCGTCTACTCCCTTACGATACTTGTCTCTTCTATTAGCTCTTTCTTTCTCCATACCCTTCTCTGACTCCACCGGCGAGCGAGACGAGAATAGATACAAAATAAACAAAGTGGTCCGAAGCTTCTCAGCCCAAGTTTCCGGGAGGGATGTCTGCCAACCGAACTCCAGTCTAACCTGTCTTCACTCTCTTCAAGTAAAGGTGCTCGTGCGAAGAGGCTGATGGGCGGCGCGCAAAAAGATTACCCGTGTGTGTTCTGCGAGGAGCGCAGATGAGCAAAAAACCAACATGTAAGTAAAATATCGTGTTGGTCTCCCATTGTGTATCGAAGTGAATCATGTAATCTCTAGCGTTCCGTATCCTACCGGGAAAAAAAAATCCGATTTTCGATGACGTTACACACGTATATACCGTACAATCGACGGTCTCATCTACATAAAATTTGGAAGATGTACGGTCAAATTCGTCGTCTGGACCCAGTCTAGCTGAAAGCCGTTTTGGATACGTTAGGTGCGAGTACGCACGGCGACCGTCGAACACTAAGGAAACTCTTCTGAGGACTGAACTTCGTCAGGACCCACTTATATGTGACCTAGACAACGGAGGATGAAGAAGATCGGGACGTATTGCCCACACGGGGCTCTGATCAGACTCGTGCCGTGGACGATTCTCTCATCGATAAGCGTCATCGGGGTGCAGGACGTAGGCGTGGACGCCCAGTAATCACCCTAGATCATATCGAGATCCCGGGGCGAACGACTCTACCGACAACGGTGGAGGCGAACCCGCTCGACAGCCTACGAGCATCGCCGCCTACTACCGATTACGGTCAATCCGGAAGTTATTACGATCTCCAGCCTAGCGGACCAGTCGGGATCGTTGCGCCGTATAGAAGATCAGGAACGAGTAGCGAATCTACAGATAGATCAGTTACTCCAGATGGCTATGGACCAGAACGAAGAAGAGTGGCTGCGACTGCAGGAGGAAATAGAGCGTAGATCAATCTGTCCGATTTCGCCCAGCAGCGCCTGTGCCGTAGTGTCCTCCTGCAGATGCACTCGAGTCAACGAGTGATCGGCGATGGCAGGAATGTCGCCCGAGACATATGCGCTATCAGCGTCAGGGAGGAGCTCGGCGATGAAACAAACTTGGCGTCGAACGAGGATAGCCAGTACCGAGGATATGACCACCCAGGAGTCACGGGCTCACCTATTCCAAGACCTGGAACCAACAAAGTGGATTGAATGGAACATAAGACCGCAGGATATCGATCGACTGTCACGTGAGAACGTCCTCCGATCCCACGGATCCGAGATACTAGCCGAGATTGTTGTTCGCTGCCGCCCCCCGCCCGCAACAATAGTCTGGAATGGGACCCGGTGAGGCAAACATCACCCCCGTGTACGTGTCCGCAAGCAGTCTGAGCTATGGATAGTATTCCGCGGCCTGGATCTTAAAGGACTGGGGCATTTTGTTTTCGGGAACAGACCAAAAGTATCCAGAAAAATACCTGGCGGATCTTGAAGAGTGTAGATATTCAGCTCGCCTGACAGAAAGTGAACTCCTCAGGGCGATTCCCAGCACATTGAAGGGAGACGCGAAGCAATGCTATCGACCCATACGAGCAGAAATCAACAGCTGGGCGGCCTTCGAAGAGACGTCCAGATAGATTTATCAATCTGTTACTTAGATTTATTAATCAGTTGGGAGAGGACAGCCTGCGGAGAGAACTGTATTCGAAAACCCAGGATCGCAGAAAAACCGTTGCCGGTTTGTTGTACTGTACTTACAGAGACCGCCGCCGTTGAGCGAACAGGTGATGGTCGCTGCCCACAACTTACGACCAGAGTATCAAGTTTATATGGTGGGCAAGACGTTCACCAACTTCTTATTAGTTATGTCCTCGCGATGGAGCGTACTATGTTATACGTACATTATTTCGAAAAAACGTTTAAGTTTCAGTTTAAAGGTTAAGTAAATTTAAAAATAGAGACAATGAATCTCAAAAGCAACTATAAACAATTTTGATAATACTATAAAAATAAATTGTGAATCTAAAACCATTGTATTAAATAATAGTGACGATATTGCAAATCTAGATAATGAAACTGAAAACAAAACTAAAAAATTTCAATAAAAAAACTAAATAATTTAGATAATATCATAAATAAAAACGCTGACTATGTAGAAATAAGGATGCATAATAGTGAAAAAAATGATAAGTAAATATACTAAATTTTGTGAAGATACTATACATAAGTTTTAAACATTAGATGAAAAAATAAATATGAAATAATAGCAATCAAAAAAAATACTAAATCAATTTAAAAAAAAAAAAACAATAAATCCAGAACGGTGAGTTCAAATAATATTAAAAATATTATAATTAAGAATAATCGATCTAAAACATTATCAATCAATAATAGAAACAGTTTGTAAATAAAAATAATGATATTGGAAAAGAAGCTACGAAGAGTCTTGATGATATTACAAAGAACAATAGTGACTGTCAAGATATAAGCAAGCATAATGAAAATATAAAATGTATCTGAATGAACGACTGTGTATAATTTTGGAAAATATTATAACAGAAAGAATTAAATAATGGAAATAAAAAAAAAAGGAATAATGCTAATGCTAAGGATCAAGATAAAGAAGTTTTAGTTCCTACTGTATTATTTCTGATGCAACTGCTGCTCAATCAGCAGTAGTTGGTTGTTTAACAATCGCAATGGTGCATAAAATGATTTAAAGCATGACAATAATGAAAAACAAAAATGAAAACACTAAAGTAAAGAACCGTGAAGTTACATTTATGAACTATGAAGTTAAATAATCGTTAAACTGGTGAGGTATATACATTTAAAAATTTGTAAAATTTGTTCAAATGCATTTTCTTTTATTTAGATAATAAACAATGACTGGATTTGACAGTGCAACGAAACCATAGTTTCGTAGTTATATAACAGATCATTAAAAATTCAATGTAGTAATTTAATTTATGTAAAGAATAAAATACAGGACATAATATAAGAGTAAAGAGATATGTAAATACGTAAAAGGAAAAAAGAAAAAAGTTACTACCATAGACTAGTTCGAAGACGACAGGTTTATCAAGTTTATCAAGAAGTATATACAAGTTTATCAAGAAGTATTTGCGACAGAATGCTATTTTTTTATATATATTTTTTATAAGTTTATACGAGAGGCACGGTTATAAATTATAATATTTTTTTTTTTTTTTTGAAATAGTAATAAAGGGTTGAGTGAACCGTTAACTATATAAAAAAACGGAGAAAAAATCTTGCTTGTATGAAACTGAAACTTAGTATTGATAATTACATGATTTTTATTTTTTTTCCAGTGGAAATATTGCTTTTATTATTTTTCTTTTATTTTATTTATTATTTTATTTTTAATTTTATTTTCTTATTAATTCTATTTTATTTTTATTTTTAATTCTAATATAATTTATTGTAGTAATAAATTTTCTTTCAGATTTTACGTAGATCTAATTTAAAGATAAAAAAACTATTTCGATTCTTCGGTTACGATAGAATCCTGTTGATGATGCGTTCTATTTTGTAGAAATATCTCAACTTTTCGACCCAGGATGTATTGTTACTATCGAATATTAGCAATAAAGTAATGTTTGTCATCTAATTTTGCGCATTGTACGAAATTGTTCGTTAGTAAGTTAGTTAGTAAGATGGATGGCAAGGTAAATGTTTCTGAATTAGCTATTCTTGAACTATTATTCGTTAAATACTTCATTAAGGTATCACAAGTGTTCGACATAATGCTCGCATTCAGGAGCAATTGATGGCATCACTCCCTGCAATTAGAGCAAGGCCTTCTTGTTTTTTTCAACACACTGGAGTTAATTTTGCCGGCCCTTTTTAGGTTAATCCGTCTTCTGGAAAGGAACAAGTTTTTTAAAGAGTATATTACAGCTTTGGTATGTTTGGTCGTTAAAGTATTTCATTTGCAAGTAGTATCTGATCTTACCAGAAAAGCGTAGTTAGCAGTGTTTCGGAGTTTTGATGATTATAGAGATCTCTGTAAAGTAGTTAACATTTTTTAATGGTTTTTATAGATATATGGTCCCTTCTACACACTTGTTAAAGCTTGTAACGTTGTGCGGACTTCCGCTCGTCACGTACTTCACTTACCGCCTTTTTCTCCTTAATACTTCCAGGGCGGGAACTCGGGCTGGTATGTGTAAAGCTTTTCTTAATTTTATATAATTTACATAGATATATATATATATATATATATATATATATATATATATATAGATACTTGGTTCTACAACAAGAAAAAAAAGTAAACCGAACTCAATTTTCCAGCTTTGTTTATTACAAAATAAAAAAATCTACAATTTGCCAATTCTGGCGTCCGCCATTTTCCGCGCTATCTCGCATACACGCTCGCAAAGACACCCTTACTTTCCTCCCTTTTGGTGGCCGCCACTACCTAATTTTCCCCGCGTACCGCTTTCCTCCGCTCGCACAATCTACATCAAATACAATTAATTCAATTAAGGGCGCGCAGGCCCACTCACCCGCTACCGCTATATCTCGACGAGGGCGTCCCCTCGTGCGCTCGCTGCTTCTATCCGCTTCTCTTCCGCGGTGGTCTCCCTTGGAGAGAGAGAGAAAAGAGACAAGAAAAATATTTGTCTCGTCTGTCACCGTCCGCACAATCTACTTTCACCACTCGCACAGTTTTGGTCCACACTCCACTCTACTTCCCGACTACCGTTTCTCGCACTTCACCTTCCATACTCTTCCCTTCCGGACACGATCTATTTAGTTCTAATAACTAATTGTTTTCTGTTGCGCGACAATGGCTGCGACACGTGTGTCGTACACCGGCTTTCAAAATCTTCTGAAGTCCTCTTCGTCTTCATCCTCGATCCTCCAATAGCAGCTCTTCTTTTCGTTATCCTCCAATTATCAGCCTTCTTCACCAATTTGCACCAATTATCGTGCGTCTTCTTCGATCTGCGCCAATCTCGGGCTCTTCCGTAATCTTCATACCGTTTGGACCGACATTATCGGTCTACAATGTCTGGTTTTATGACTTGTGCCGCGCGCCAATTTCAAATTTACCCGGGAGATATATCTATATATATCTCCCCGTCGGTAGTTCGGTGCGGCGCCGCTAAGAGCGGTGGCGCTGTTGGCCGCTCCTTTCCGCGGCGACTTCCGTCTTTACGCTGGCTGCTACTTCCAGTGCGGTCGTCTGCAGTGCGGATGTCGCACGCTGTGTCTCTCCGACTCTCACTAATCTCGTTGTGTTTTTCAGCGGCTCCACGCGCCCTTCCTGCTTGTTGAGCTGATATCGTTGAGCTCGATTGTCGTTGCTGCTTCCTTTTCTGTGTGCGGCTTCTTTGCGTTCGTTCGAGCAGCGGCCCATGCGGCGTCCAATATGTTGCACTTAACCTGGTGCGGCCACGTGTCTTCAAATCTTTCACTTCCCGCTTGCAGTGTCTACATGGCTTTTGGACCTTTGCCACGTATGCTTGTTTCTTTTTTTTTTTTATTTTATCTCTTTAGTTTAGTATCTCCACTCGCGTCTGCGTTACAATTTCCTCCTATCCTTTCTTCGTTTCGAGGTTATGTCTTCTCTCTCTCTCTCTCTCTCTATATGTATATTTAATTCTTCTTTATTTCTCTACCTGCATCATTTTATCTTTTATTTTCTTCTTCTATCTTCCTGTTTCTATTTGCACGTGATTCTCTCTATCTCTCTCTATATGTATATTTAACTCTTCTTTATTTCTCTGCCTGCATCATTTTATCTTTTATTTTCTTCTTCTATCTTCCTGTTTCTATTTGCATGTGATTCTCTCTATCTCTCTCTCTCTCTATGCATATTTTTCTTTCATCTTCTGTATCCTGATTTTTCCTTCTTATCTATACTTTTCTTGCTGTCAATTCTATACATATCTTTCCTTTTTATTATATGCATTCATGTCTTGCTTGAATCTTCTCCTTCTACGCTCCCCTCCTTCTATGCGAATACCTTCTATTTGTTAACTGCATCCCTATAACTTTTCTCGCTAATTTTTTTTACTTTTATCTTTATTTATTATTATTTTCATTTTCAGGTTGTAGTTGCTGCAATTCACATTGCAAACTCCCCCCTCCTAAACCGGAACACTCGGTGAGTGGACCGCGTTTACATTGATTTCGCGTTACAGTTTTCGCTTGATTCGCTCGCTGTTACCTCTCGCTTCCCCCTCCCCCTTTTCTCCGCGAATCGTCATTTACCTGGTCTTACCCTAGGTTCCCTCCTCTTATTTTCCCCGACTGTGCATACCCCGCTATACTTCCCCCCTCCATTTCCTACTTCCCACCTGGCTTCTACTATCTCTCCGCCCATCCCTCCTGCCACTACCTACTCCTACCACCTTCCGTAACCTACTCCTTTCACTTCCGTGACCTCCTCCTTTCTACTTCTGTCACCTCCTGCCCTAATCTTCCGTCCTCTCCCCTCTTCACCCTAACCGCTGTTCCTTTCTTCGGGCCATTCTTCCTCCTCCCCGAAGGCTTGTCGCAATATTCGTTGCAGTAGACCTTCTGGCAGGCCCTGAGTCTCACGGAGCAGTTCGAGGGTCCGTCTCTGCCGATCCTCGATCTGTTACATGGACAGCCTTCAGGAAGGTGCTCTTCTGTCTGTAGTGCTGGCTGAATCTTCTGTTGCTCCTCTTGGCCTCGTCTGGGGACCGTCGGGCGGGTCCTCTTGCCTCCACCGGGCCCACCTGGCGGATGGGGATGGGCTCAGCGTGGGGCTCGGCCACAGCTTCTCCGGGGGCCCTATTAGGACTGTCGGCGCTGGCGGTTGCGGCTTCGGATTCAAGCCTTGCGGCCGGTATGCCCTCGCGCAGCGCGGGCAGTCCTCCAGGTCCACCCCGCGTCGGCCACAGTTGTGGCAGACGCGATGCCGCACCGGTTCGGGGCAATGGGGGCGGCGATGGCCCGGTCTCCGGCAATTGAAGCATTGCCCGAGCTCTGGGTCCACCGCCGGATCGAAAGGAATTGGAGCCAGGCCTCGGAACATAACGCCCCTCCGGATGACCAATTTCCGGAGGGGTATGCGGGCTCCGCTCTCGGGGTGGACCCAGCTCCGCTCCTCTCCTTCCTCGCCTCGCCGGTCACGTTTCGGGGACTCGGGAGGTTGTGGGCTTCAGTTGGTGGCTCGCGGGCCCCGCTCGGTTTTACTCTCGGTCTCGGTCGTGGGGGCCTGTTGTTGTTGGCCCCCTCTCCCTTCTGTATGCGTGGGATTCTCCTTCGCCGGGTCTCCAGGGGTGGCATCGGGCCGGGTTGGCGGTAGCGGCCCTGCCTGGCCGAGAACCCCCGTTGCGGCCAGGATTACCGCGCCGGCCCCTTTCTCCGTCGGAAGAGGATCGATTCGAAATCTTCTCTTTCGAATTGCCGCCGGGGGTTGTATCGCCTGGACCGGCGAGCTTCCCGGCGTTCCTGCTCCTCCGCTCGGCGCTCTTCGGCAGCGAATCCCGGTGGCCCGGGCCAACCGACCACTTCATCATCCCACTCCTGTGGGTGTTGGGGAGTGGGAGGCCTAGGTGTAATGGTCCCACGGTGGGGGGCCGCTGTCCTTCGCCCGCTGCCGGAGCCTTGTCGGACTCGTGCCGCAGTGGCGGCACCCGACCTACCTCCCTCCGGCGGTTTGCCGGGGAGCGCTACCCTTTCTCCTCTCGGACCTCCCTTTTCTTCGGGATGGCCCACTTGCTCGTTTTCTCTCCCGTAGTCTCCGCTCCTTTGGGAGTGGCCCACTCTTCCTGCTTCGGGGCGCCTCCTTTCTTCTGCGGGGCGTCTTCTTCTACGACCCCTTCTTCTATGGGTCCCTGCGGGGGCGCGTTTATCTCGCCCGGGGCTTGTCCCCCTCAAGCTTCCTCCTCCTCCTCCTCGTCGACCGGGATGTCGGCCCAGTTCCGGCCGCCCAACCCGAGAGGGTATTGCTTCGGGAGCATCGCCTCCTCTGGTTCCATCCCCTTAGGATCTTGTAAGGGCCTTCATATTTGGGCGCCAGTTTAGCATTGAAACGATTCATCGCGCTTGATAGCACGCGAGTTCTTCTGCACACCAGGTCTCCTACCTGAAACCGCACTTCCCGTCTCCCTTTGTCGTAGAACTTCCGTTGCTTCTCCCGGGCTTGGTCTAAATATCGGCGTATTAGGTCTCGCATGCCCCTAGCCTCTTCATTTTATCCTCCCATTCTTCCAGCTTAATTCTCACCACCTCTCTTCTTCCTTTTACTTCCCTTCAGAGGCTGTGCACTGGGTTGGGGTTCTGCTCGAAGTTTCGGAATGCCGGTGACGCTTTCAGGCTAGACTGACACGCCGTATTAATCGCGTTCCTGAATTCGTGTAAGTGTTGGTCCCATCCCCGATGATCTTCTCTGACAAAGGTCGAGATCATCGTTTTCAGCGTCCTGTTGACCCTCTCGATAGGGTTGGCCTGCGGGTGATATGGCGGTGTGGTTAGCACGCCTTATCCCGTATTCTTCCATTACCCCTTTAAGGTGTTTATTATCGAATTCTTTTCCGTTGTCGGTGAGTAGGTACTCCGGCGTTCCCAACCGAAAAATAACTAACTCTTCCAAGGCTTTCGCTACTCCCTTCCCGTCGGCCGTCCTCATAGGCTTGACTTCGATCCAGCGTGTAAACACGTCTTGCAGGACTACGAGGTATTTGTTCTGGGTTTTGCTAGACGGAAATTCCATGAAGTCTGCTGCTACTACACACCAAGGCTCTTCTACTATTCGATATCCCATCAGCCCTTGTGGGCCCTATTGCGAAACCTTATATTTCTGGCACTCTGGGCAACGCCGCACGTATTCACTTACGTCCGCCTAGATGCCCTTTCAGTAGTAATCCAGGACTATGCGAGCATATGTTTTTTCTATGCCTAGATGTCCGGCGGATACGTCGTCGTGTGCGTCATGAAGCACCCTCCGTCGCTGTTCGAAGGGGATCACTAACTTCCAGTTACTACTTCCTTCCGTGAACGGTGCATAATTGTCTCTCCCCCTCGGCGGTATAGCATTCCGTCCACTACACACCAATCCTTGTATTTCTTCGGGAGCTCCTCTACTTGCTGAATCATCCTTAGATACCACTCGTCTTCCACTCCCGTGAATCCCGCCACTTCCTCCTCCTCTTCTATTCCCCTCGATAATGCATCGGGTACGTAATTCAGCGCTCCCTTCCGGTACTCCAAATCGAAATCCCATTCTTATAATTCTAGGGCCCACCTAGCGTGTCGTCCGGTCAGTTCTTCGACTTCTTCATCCACTTCAGGGCACTATGATCGGTGATTGCCTTAAAGTGGTAGCCCTCGAGGTAAGGTCGCAGTTTCTTTATTGTCCATATCAGGGCTAGCCCTTCTCTCTCGGAGACCGTGTAGTTCTTTTCGGCGTCCCGTAACATCCTACTTACATAGACAATGGGGTGATCCCCGTCTTCCAACTCCTGGGTCAGGACCGCTCCGATAGCGTAATCGCTAGCGTCCGTCTGTACGGTGAACCGTTTGGTGAAATCGGGGCGTGCCAGAACGGGCGCTTCCGACAGTGCTTCCTTTAATTTCTCAAATGCTTCTTGTTGTTCTTCCCCCCACTTCCATGCATGCTTCTTAGTGAGTAGGCGGGCGAGTGGCACCTTGATCTCTAACTCGTTGGGTATAAACCTCGAGTATCAAGCTACCATCCCCAGGAACGAACGTAACTGCTTCAGGTTCCGGGGAACCGGAAATTTTACCACCGGAGCGACTTTCTCTGGGTCGGGCCGTAGCCCCTCCTTGTCCAGGAGAAATCCCAAGTACGCCACCTGCGCGCAGCAGAACTCGCATTTCTCCCGGTTGATGGACAGCCCCGCTGCCAACAATTTCCGCAACACCGCTTCCAACCATCTCAGGTGTTCATTGTATTCTTCCGTCACCACGATGATGTCGTCCAGGTATGGGAACACTCGCGGTTCGAACTCTGGACCAAACAGACGATCGACCAACCGCTGGAACGTTCTTGGAGCGTTGGTTAATCCGAAGGGCATCCGGGTGAACTGATATAGGCCCGATCCCGGGACCGCGAAGGCCGTATACTGTTTACTCCTCTCCGCTATCGGTACCTGAAAATAGGCGCTTTTTAAGTCGATCTTCGAGAGGTATCGGGCCTTTTGCAGCTTATCCAAGATGGAGTCCATGCGCGGTAGCGGGTACGCATCCTTCCGGGTCACTGCGTTCAGATCTCGGTAGTCGATGCAGAATCGATACGACCCGTTCGCCTTCTTCACTATTACAGGCGCACTACTCCACTCGCTTCCGGAACGCTCTATTACTCCTGACTCCAACATCTTCCTGATTTGCCCTACCGATACTTCCGCCATTTTGGGAGACATAGGCCTCAATCGGTGCTTAATCGGTGCCGCTCCTTGTACATCTATGTGGTGTTCGGTCAGGTGGGTTACCCCCGGGTTTTCCGAGGGTGGCGGCACGATGGCTTCTACCAGGCGTTCTACTTCTCCCCTTTGTTCGGGGGTCAACTCCGAGATGCCCGCACATTCTGCATATTACACTCCTTCGTCTTCGTTATTACCCCCGACAAATTCTCTCCACGGGTTTGTCCGGCGTTCTCCACTGTCCATGTCCGAATTTCACCTCTATTTCGAATGACTGACAAAAATCCATTCCTAGGATCAAGTCTTGATCCAGAACTTCCATCACTCGCAAGTCCACTTCCCCATTAACGGTTCCCCATTAAAAGTCCATCCCCTCGTAACGGTTTTTATGTGCAGATGGGCGGGTGTCAGCCGGTCTCGGAATGCTTCGGCCACCCGAGGTCCGGCCAACGATATCGACGCTCCCGGATCAAATAACGCTGCACCCGCGCTTCTCAGGCTGATCTCTTCTACCGAATCGGTATCTCCTCCAATCTTCTTTTCTCGTTTCTCGCGGCATCGTCTAATTTTCTCTTCACTCCCTTCCTCTCTCGCCCTACGCTCCTCTTCTGTCTGTTCGTTGCTTCTTCTCCTACCCTCTTCTACCCCTCCATTATTCCTTCTGCTCTTCTCTTCTCTTCTTTCGTTAACTCTTCTAGCCTTTTCTTCTTTCTCTTCGCTGTCTCTCCAACACTTCTCTCCTCTTTCCTCGTCGACTCTTCTATTCTTCTCTTCGGGATTTCGGTTTTCTGACGCTTCGCTCGGTCCCGCCCAGGTAATGGATTTCCACAGGCGCACCCGATAGGCTTGTTCAGTCAGCCCTTTTTGATCCTCTTTTAACCTCACTTCTTCTTCCTGCAACCTCTTCTTCTCTTCTTCTATGGTGGTCCGCTCTCGTCTCAACCTCTCCCACTCTTCTGAAATCAGCACGCTCTCCTCGGTTACTTCCCGTTTCGCCTCTTCTAGTTGGTCTCGCTCCTCTTCTAATTTCCGCCTCCTCAAATTCGTCTCTCGGGCCCCTGTCGCTGTGGGCCGGGAAGCATGGGCCCTACTTGCTTCCCCGCCAATCCATTTCCCCAGCTTCCTCCTCTGGGTGGGGGGCTAGGGGCAGGTGGACTGGACGGCCCCCTTGTCAGATATGGTGGGGTTCGGACAGGAGGCGTCTGGCGATCAGGGCACTCCCTGGACCGGTGTCCTCTGCGTTTACATGCGTAGCACTCTACATGGGGGCATTCGTAGGCGCGATGGCCCACCATGTTACAGTGGTAGCAGGTGCCCCAAAAGGCACCATCCTCCCTCGGTGATATCCCCTCCTCCGGGTAGTCGTTAGCTCGGAGAACGCCCGAATCTCTCGGTGGTGGTACTTCACATGGCCCGAGGTCTCGGCGGGGCCAAGTCGACGTCGCGGCCGGGGCCCTATCGCTGTAGTCCTCCGGTGACGTACGTGGTGCATCCTGTCGAGGGGTTGGACGGGGCCTGTCGGGCGCATGCGGTCGGGGACTTGGCATCGGCCGTGGTTTGGGGGGCGGCGCGTCTACTCCCGCCACTAAGCCATGCTCCCCTCGGGATCGTGACTCTCGATGCTTCCCTCTCCGTTCTGGGCTAACCCGTTCTCTTCCTTTCTTCTTCTTCCCTTCTTCAGGCCACCGCTCCCTTCCGCTGGAGTCCGTCTGTTCTACCGCTGCTACCTTCTTGACCGTATGACTCCTCGCAGCGGCTAGCGGCAGCCGCATCTTATCCTTTGGAGGTGGGGGCGTGTATCTGCTATCCAGTTCCTTCATCCTCTCCCACACTCTGCACCATTTCTCCAACTCCTCCATACTGCGCATTCGTTTGTGGGCGATGAAATGCCTGTATTCCGGGATTAGATTCCGATAGGCGGTTATGAGTAGGCTTTTCGCGGAAGGGGGGTTTTGGAATCTGCCCACTATGTGGCGGAGAGCTGCCAAGTAGTGGACGAATTTTTCCCCCTTTGTCTGGGTGCGCCGCTTCAGATCATCCTCCAGGTCAGCAACGTCTCACTCGCCTAAGTACTGGTGACGGAAGGCGGCTGCAAACTCCTTTCATGAGGTGATTCCTGGCTTTGCTTCTCTGAACCACTGTCCCGCCGGGTCTTCCAGTATACTTGGCAGAGCTCGCAATACTTGTTTGTCCGTCATGCGAGTGTTGTGTTTGCAGTCTTTCAGCTTTGCTAGGAAGCCCGCGGGGTTGTCCTTTTGTGATCCTGAGAACCGCAACCGCCAGTTTTGGAGTGTTTTCTCACAATTTATCAGACCGGTTCTCCGGGTCGGTCGCGCGGCGGAGGCTTGTGGTAGTTCCTCTTCGGATTCCTCTTCGCTCTCTTCCTCTTCTGATTCTTCCGACAAAAAGAATAACTCTGCTTCGAATGACTCGCTGCCACTCTCCGAGACTCGCCGTGGCTTTTTCTTCCCTTCCCGATTGGTGACGTCAGGGAAACTCCGCGTCGGGCCCGCGTCGGTCCGCCTTCTCATTCTTCCTCTGAACTAACCCGGATCCCAGTACAGGGCTCGCTGGGGGTAGGCTGGGATCTACCCTACGTGTTGCAGACAGCTTGTGGTCCGCCTTCCTCTTCACTCTGGCCATTACCGCTTCCAGATCGTTCGCTTCATCGTCATCCGTGTCTATAATCGGTGTCCTGGACTTAGTCTGGTCCGGGGGTGGGACTTCTAGATTGGAGTCGTTTCTCAGCTTTCCCTCGTCTAATAATTTCCGTCCCAACTCCGTCCGAGCCAACGCTAAGCTTAGCAACGACCCTAGCATATTTAGAAGGTCGTCATGGGTTAAGGCGACCGGTGTCGACCGTGGCGGCGACTCCAAATTGTTGGCGATCGGTTCTCCACTGCTTCGGGGAACATACGGCCTTGATTGTGTGGGCGGTGGAGGGGTTGGGCTAGATACCGGCTAGGCACCCCCACGACCCTTTTGTTGCCTCCTGGGATACTGTACCCCGCCGGTTCCAAATTACCGGTGTCTGTCCTCGCCGACCCCTTTCGTGGCCTCCCTCGACCGCTCTTCTTGCCCGCGGTCAGCGCAGCCGTTCCGTCTTCCTCTCCTAGGCTGCCACGACGTGGAGCATCGCTCACATTAGTCTCTACTGGGGGGGGCCGTTCGTGCGTCTTCTACTTCATCCACTGTAGGTCCAACGGGAACTCCTCATCCGCCAAGCTCTCTTTAATTTCGTAGCGGAGCAATCTTTCCCTACGGTCGGCATCTGTTCCCGTCAGGCTAAGCCCATGAACCCCCAGTTCCTCGCTGACCTCTTCATCTGTGAGGTCGCGGAATCGACGGGCGATAGCTCCAGCCCCGCGGGACCGCTCCAAGGCTTCTGTAAGTCGCGGGAACAACTCCGCCATTATCGCTCTACTTCCGAACTCTTGGTAGCTTTCTCTTTCTTTATCTCTCTATTCAGATCACTCCGATTTGTTTCTTTCTTCAGCGAGGGAACGTCAAACCTCGTTGCGTGTTGGCCAAGCGCGGCAACAACGACCACAGTCCGCGAAGAATAAAAAAAAACAAAAGCAAGGCAGCCGCTCGGGGCGCGCCAACCGGCCTCAAGCGATACCAAATGAAAACAATGAGTTGTGCCGGGTGTAGCACCGTATAACCCCACCGAACAGGGGATTAATCATAGAATATTAAGTTCGTTAATATTAATATAATAAAAGAGAAATGTGAATATATATATATATATATATATATATATTTTTTTTTTCCTTGTTATTTCCTCTTAATAAGCTTGTAACGTTGTGCGGACTTCCGCTCGTCACGTACTTCACTTACCGCCTTTTTCTCCTGAATACTTCCAGGGCGGGACCTCGGGCTGGTATGTGTAAAGCTTTTCTTAATTTTATATAATTTACATAGATATATATATATATATATATATATATATATATATATATATATATATAGATATTTGGTTCTACAACAAGAAAAAAAAGTAAACCGAACTCAATTTTCCAGCTTTGTTTATTACAAAATAAAAAAATCTACAATTTACCAATTCTGGCGTCCGCCATTTTCCGCGCTATCTCGCATACACGCTCACAAAGACCCCCCTACTTCCCTCCCTTTTGGTGGCCGCCGCTACCTAATTTTCCCCGCGTACCGCTTTCCCCCGCTCGCACAATCTACATCAAATACAATTAATTCAATTAAGGGCGCGCAGGCCCACTCACCCGCTACCGCTAGATCTCGACGAGGGCGTCCCCTCGTGCGCTCGCTGCTGCTATCTGCTTCTCTTCCGCGGTGGTCTCCCTTGGAGAGAGAGAGAAAAGAGACAAGACAAATATTTGTCTCGTCTGGCACCGTCCGCACAATCTACTTTCACCACTCGCACAGTTCTGGTCCACACTCCACTCTACTTCCCGACTACCGTTTCTCGCACTTAACCTTCCGTACTCTTCCCTTCCGGACACGATCTACTTAGTTCCAATAACTAATGGTTTTCTGTTGCGCGACAATGGCTGCGACACGTGTGTCGTACACCGGCTTTCAAAATCTTCTGAAGTCCTCTTCGTCTCCAATCGCAGCTCTTCTTTTCGTTATCCTCCAATTATCAGCCTTCTTCCCCAATTTGCACCAATTATTGTGCGTCTTCTCCGATCTGCGCCAATCTCGGGCTCTTCCGTAATCTTCATACCGTGTGGACCGACATTATCGGTCTACAATGTCTGGTTTTATGACTTGTGCCGCGCGCCAATTTCAAATTTACCCGGGAGATATATCTATATATATCTCCCCGTCGGTAGTTCGGTGCGGCGCCGCTAAGAGCGGTGGCGCTGTTGGCCGCTCCTTTCCGCGGCGACTTCCGTCTTTACGCTGGCTGCTACTTCCAGTGCGGTCGTCTGCAGTGCGGACGTCGCACGCTGTGTCTCTCCGACTCTCACTAATCTCGTTGTGTTTTTGAGCGTCTCCACGCGCCCTTCCTGCTTGTTGAGCTGACATCGTTGAGCTCGATTGTCGTTGCTGCTTCCTTTTCTGTGTGCGGCTTCTTTGCGTTCGTTCGAGCAGCGGCCCATGCGGCGTCCAATATGTTGCACTTAACCTGGTGCGGCCACGTGTCTTCAAATCTTTCACTTCCCGCTTGCAGTGTCTACATGGCTTTTGGACCTTTGCCACGTATGCTTGTTTCTTTTTTTTTTTTATTTTATCTCTTTAGTTTAGTATCTCCACTCGCGTCTGCGTTACAATTTCCTCCTATCCTTTCTTCGTTTCGAGGTTATGTCCTCTCTCTTTCTCTCTCTCTCTCTCTCTCTCTCTCTCTCTCTCTCTCTCTATATGTATATTTAACTCTTCTTTATTTCTCTGCCTGCATTATTTTGTCTTTTATTTTCTTCTTCTATCTTCCTGTTTCTATTTGCATGTGATTCTCTCTATCTCTCTCTCTCTCTATGCATATTTTTCTTTCTTCTTCTGTATCCTGATTTTTCCTTCTTATCTATACTTTTCTTACTGTCAATTCTATACATATTTTCCTTTTTATTATATGCATTCATGTCTTGCTTCAATCTTCTCCTTCTATCCTCGCCTCCTTCTATGCGAATACCTTCTATTTGTTAACTGCATCCCTATAACTTTTCTCGCTAATTTTACTTTTATCTCTATTTATTATTATTTTCATTTTCAGGTTGTAATTGCTGCAATTCCCATTGCAAGCTCACCGATAGTATTTTGATTTTCAGGAAAGTGCTGAATTAGAAAGATCGAAATGGTACAGTTCATTAATTGTATATTCTTTAGACGTACATAAATCTGAAAAATTTTCTATTATTCTATTATTCTATTATCTCTTATTCGCCGCTGAGTAACCCAAGTTACAATTTTATAACGGTGATTTTGCAGTTAACTTATCATGTCTGGCAGCATATACATGAGGATGTATATTTCTATAATTCGGATCTGTGTGTGTGTATGTGTGTGTGTGTGTGTGTGTGTGCGCACGGTCTTCCGTGCACCTACGTTGGCTCAGACTTAAAAGGGGGAAAGGGGGACAGTACTACATGAATGGGATGGACAATCGCGGTAATAATTACAAGAATAATCTAAACGTTAACAACGTATTTATTAATAATAAAGTCACCGATAATTTAACGAACAATACGATGCGATAGCTCGCGTGCTACCCACTTCTTGCGGGTTCAGCAAAATGTGGGGAAATTTAACTTTTTACCTGTAATCAACTATGAATAACTTATATGAATTTTTTATTAATGAATATGTTTTTTGTTATGTATATACAAAGTGATCAATTTTAATCTGCACAGCTAGATTACTCGCAACCTAAGTTAGATACGGCAAAATGGTTCTGACAAAAGTTGTAGAAGGCAAAGGGTGCAACACAATATGGATATAGTTTTTGACCTTGAACTTACCGTTCAAGGTTATTTCAAGATCAAAGTGATTATTTAAAAGGAAAACACCTATTTTTGTCCCTGCACTCGGAAACAGCGGGAAATTTTACGTTTAAAATTATATTGAGAACATTTTTTCAAAGTCAGTTCAAGGTCAAATCAAAGTCCAATACGGGATTAAAAATCATTGTTACCTTAATTACAGATAGGCTAACCAACCTTAATACTGATGTACTGCATCCCTGCATACCCTTACAATCCTTATAAACATACCCCCAAGCAATCAATACTTGTATTACGTTTGTAAGGGCATGTGGGAATAAGGTACATCAGGGTTAAGGTTGATTAGACTGTCTAAGTTGACCTTGAAATGACCTTGAAAAATTTTTTCTCAATATGATTTTAAATGTAAGATTTCCCGCTCTTTCCGAGGTCAAAAATAGGTGTTCCCATTTTAAAAAATCACTTCGACAAGGGCAAGTTCAAGGTCATAATCTTAAGCCCTATTGTGTTATCCCCTTTGCACTCTATAATTTTTGTCAGAACCATTTTGCTCTATCTGACTTAGGTTGAGAGTAATCCAGCTTTGCCGATTAAAATGGATCATCCAGTACATATATATATATATATATATATGACATATTTCGTGAAGAGGTCTTGGAACACGAGCAGATATTTATGTTGGCCTCTGCTAGGCGGATATGGTATCATAATATCCGCGGCTATAGTGGTCCATGTGCCTTCCAAATTCCGCTTGCCCGTTAGTCCTGCGGGTGCCCACTGTGACACCTTGTCTACGTGGCCTTCAAGACCTTGCTTGACGTAGTTATACGTATCTAGTTGCATGGTGGGCCAGTAATAGTGTTGGGTAATCCGGTGAAATGTTTTTTCCACGCCAAAATGTCTTGCTGTAGAGATGTTGTAGCATTCATGTATAATTCTATCTGTATCCTTTGAAGATACAGCCAGCTTCCAGTCTTTCATGCCATGTTCTAGTATTTCCGTTGTTGGATTGGGGCGGTGTTTATAGAATAGGTCGTTTATGATCTTCCAATCCACGAATCTATCGGATTGTCGGCTCAACTGTCTTAGGGTGTTGATATACCATCCATCTTGGTCTACGGTCGTAACGGAAGCGGTATGTAATGTTTTATCAGTGATGGGGACAATACATCTGGTACTTTGTGGAGCGCGCGTTTTCTATGGACGATATTCATATTATAAGCCTGTAAAGCCATGGCCCATCGTGCTAAACGTCCTGAATCTTCAACATATATCCGGATTCTTTAATGTGTACAGCTCCTGTGGTCATTTATGACCGTGAAGGCTTCACCTAACAAGTAGCGGCAGAACTTCTCAACGACCCATAGCTTCGCTAGACATTTCTTTTCCTTGACGGTATAGTTGGTTTCAGGAACATTTAGCGCCCTACTGGCGTATACTAAGCATGCTCCACTTCCTGAATTACTTGGCTAAGCACAGCTCCTAGAACGTCGTTGCTGATATCTGTTTGTAACGTATAAGGACTGTTCGGCGCGGGGCTTGCGAGTACTGGTACTTGTGTCAGCAGTATCTTCGATTTAACGAAAGCATCCTGCTCTTCGTATTTCCATGTTCATATTACGCTCGTTTTTAATATTAAATTAATAGAATCTTTGCTACACACTTGTTGAAACATAATGAAATATAAATTAATATAGTGTAAGGAACACTTAATAAGTATATTTGTATATGTTCAAAATTTTTATTTATTTTGAAAAAACTGACAGCTGTTTCGACTATAACGTCATCTTCAAAGTTACAAATTGAAAATATGAAATTTACAGAGGTATAAATAGTAAGTACAATAATAGAGGGAGGAGTAGATAAGCGTAGGGATAACGAGGAAAAAGTCCTGAGCCTAATTACAGACTTATAGTGACTTGCAATAACGGTGAAATCAGAAAATATTTTATGTCTATACAGGATTTATTATCTATACAGGAGCTGATACACAATATAAAAAATTTTATTTGGGAATTTCTGGAGATAGAGTAGTTGATTTCCTAATACCATATTTCAACAAAGGTCACGTTATCATCATAGATAATGGGTACTCGTTTCCTCAACTTGCTAATTTTCTCCATGATAAAGATAATGGTATGTGTGGGACCGCGACGAAAAGCAGAAAAGGAATGCCCAAGCTTGTCAGTAAATTCAATCAAGGTGAAATTGAAGTAGTCTGTACCGATTCTTGGTTAGCAATAAAGTGGTTGGATAAGAAAAAATTTTACGCGATAACAAACCATGAAGTTGGTTAGCAAGTACAGGGAAGAAACATTGGAATTCTAACAAAGATATTATAAAATCAATAGGTATCGTGGACTGCAATAAAAAAATGGGAGAGATCGACAACATAGACAGACAATTTTCATTGGCAGAAACATTATAAAATCTACTAAATGGTATCGAAAACATTTTTTTCACTTACTTGATTTTGTTCTGGTAAATTCTCATGTATTACATAAAATGAAAAGTACCACTAACATAAAGATTTTTTATCCTGATTTTCATTTCGAAGTGGTGAGAGACTTACTGAGGATAAATTCTGATGACTTGCGTCATTGCTGTTTATGTCTCATAAATAAAACCAGACATTGAAGCACTTATGAATGTAAAACTTGTCCAGTTGTTCTATGTATAGATCCGTATTTTGCAACTTCTCACACCAAAGAAGTCTTACCTTGATCAAGTTGGAAAAAATTATAAAGTGATAAAATCAGATGTTATTGATAGATTTATATAGAGCTTAGAAGAACAATGTAAAAAAAAAACAAAAAAGACAAAATGGAAAAATCTATAAAAAATGAAAAAATGTATAAAAAAATAAATATAAAAAATAAAAAAAATGAGAAAAGGATCTACATCACTCTCTACGTCCACGTCGTTAAATTTGAGTAAAGCAGAAGGAGAACAGAAGGCCTAAAAACTCCACATTTCTAAAAAAAAGCATGATTCAAAATAGATAAACCCTGAGATGGTCATATACCCAAAAGAATGAGTATAATTATGTCTATTCACAATCAAACAAGTGTCAGATTCAGATGTAGTACATCGGGATACTTTTATTATATTTTTGTTCGAATATATATGATACTTTCTATATTTGACTTTGAAGTGATCTTGTTTGACCTCGAATGGCCGTGATTATGAGCATTTATAATCTATGAGATTCCAGATTTGGATGCAGCACATCTCCAAAGCTGAGAATATGATTTTATTCCTATGTTACCGAACAATGAATTTGTCATAACCCTCCAGGACCGGAGAGCCGACATATCGGCTCGATCCATGATAGAACCATTGTACATAGTTGATGGGTGATACAAGATATGAATTTCGGCACTTTCAATGGAGGTTTCGAAACCTCAAAACCCGGGCCTTTAAAGGTTACACAAAGTTATGTTTAACAATAAGTATTACTTACAATTAAAAGAATTACCTATGGGTTTACCCCTTTCACTTCTTCTGAATGAAATTTTTATGGAAGATTTTGAATATAATTTGTTTCTAAAAAAATCTTTAACAAAAAAAATATTTTCCTCTGGTCTCGTTATGTTGATGACGTATTTCGTCTTTGGTCGGGTTCTAAAAGACAACTATTTCCTTTTCTACCACATATTAATTCTTTCCATACAATCGTTAAATTTACATATGAGTTAGAAGTTTCAAATATATTTAAATTTTTTGGATTTAACAATAATCAAAAATAATAAAAAATTTGAATTTGAAATTTTTAGAAAAAATACAACTACAGATGCCTGAATTCCTTTCAATTCTAATCACTCGTTTAATATAAAAATGAGTGCATTCAATTCTTGTATTGATAGATTATTAACAGTTCCCCTAAGTCAGGCACGTTTCTTAAAGGAACTTTAATTATTGCAAATCGTTACAAGTCTGTAATAAGACTCAGGTCTTTTCCTTCATTATTCCTACTCCTATTTACTCCTCCCTCTATGATTGTACTTACTATTTATACCTGTGTAAATTTCATATTTTCTTATAGCTGTAACTTTGAATATGACGTTATAGTCGAATGAACTCTCAGTTTTTTCAAAATAAATAAAAATTTGGAGCATACCAAGTGTACTTATTCCTTACACTATATTAATTTATATTTGTTTTTAACAGCTTAGTCGTGGATAGTTTAATCTCCGCCACTTTTACTATAAAAGGGGTGTACCATTCAACTATCCCTAAAATGCTCCGAGTTGTCTGATGTTTTATCCACTATATGCCCTAGGTATTTCACCTCCAAGCAACAGAATTCAGACTTCTCAATGATTACTTGCAAGCCTACCTCCTTAAGCCGCTTTAGTAGTGCCGACAATTTTTGTATATGGTCTTTGAAGCATTTTGTGGCGACAATGGTCTCATCCATGTGTGCAAAAAGTGAGATTTGCCATTCCGGACGAAAAAAGACGCCCCTGTCGCGCTAAAAACTTGCAGGTGTGTTGGTGAGCCCATAGGATATTCTGGTATACTGATACAACCCCTTCTAGAATACGGCAAATGCTGTAATTTCTTTACTTGGCTCATCTAGCAGAATCTTGGGGTTTTGGATGATAGTTATTTTGAATTGCCCTAGCATGTGCATTCCTAGGATAATATGGTACTTTAATAAATATTTTTTTATTGGTCTTACAGTCCAATCAATTCCATCCAAAAATAAAATAAAATAAAAATAAAAATAAAATAAAAATAAAAAATGAAAATAATAATAAAAATAAAAATAAGAAATAAAAAATAAAAATAAAAAATAAAAATAAAAAAAATAAAAAAAAATAATAAAAATAAAATAAAAAAATAAAAATTAAAAATAAAAATTAAATTAAAAATTAAATTAAAATTATAATGACAGTCAGACTGTCCTTGTTTACATTCACCCCCGTAGACTAATCTGAAAATAAAATATTAGCTGAAAAAATTCTTTGTTAGTAAAGTGCAGTCTGACTGTCCCCAACACCCTTACCTAATTGAGGACTTGTCCAACGTTTCGAGCTCGCTACGGCTCCTCATCAGGGACTTTCTTTACTAACAAAGAATTTTTTCAGCTAATATTTTATTTTGAGATTAGTCTACGGAGGTGAATGTAAACAAGGACAGTCTGACTGTCATTATAATTTTAATTTAATTTTTAATTTAATTTTTATTTTTAATTTTTATTTTTTTATTTTATTTTTTTTATTTTTTTTTTATTTTTTTTTTTATTTTTTATTTTTATTATTATTTTATTTTTATTTTTATTTTATTTTTATTTTTATTTTATTTTATTTTTGGATGGAATTGATTGGACTATAAGACCAATAAAAAAATATTTATTAATTTGTATATGGGCAGTCGACAGAAGTACAATTCATTTGTTTTAATATGGTATTTTAGTGAGTTTGAAACTTAGAATCGTGCGGTGGTTTCCTGGTCAACAATATATATAATTGCCGACTAAATCATTTTTCTTGATAGTGGGCCTATGTAGGATTTTCGTGCTCCCTGGTCTACCAATGCCGGGAATATTTTCCCTGCTATTTCCAGGTTCAGGAAAAGGTCGATTTCATTGTTCTGAATTATAGCAATAGATTGTTTCTGAATTATAGCACATCATATGCTTTTTCTCTCATCTTCTTTATTCTCTCACGTGGCTAAGGAGTCGTATGACTTTGGGTTCTAGAGTTGACTGCATACTCATGTCCCCTTATTAGTTTTCTGCAAGGTGGCTGTTAGGAGCATAGCGTGTGCAAATTGCGGTTGTTATGTAATTTTCTCCGCAACTTGAGACACTGACAGATACATGAGTTATGTAGGTGAAGTTCATATCAAAAGTATCTATTTCTAGCTAATACTACTGTGTACAAATATAAGTAAGACTTAATTTATAACTTTTGTAATCTTTATTTATTCTTCTAAATTTAATTCATCCCCTCAAAATAACCCCCCTCAGATGCAATGCAACTATGTTAACGCTTTTCCCTTCCCAATTTTCAAAACAATTTTTATACTCGAATTCCGGAATGACTATCACTTCCTTCTTCGATTCCGCTTTTATTTCTTCAATCGAATCAAAATCGTGTCCCCGAAGTGGTTCTTTTGAGTTTGCTAAAAAGCCAGAAATCACACGGTGCTAAATCAGGCAAGTACGATGGTTGCGGAACGATATTGGTTAAAGTTTTGGCGAAATATTCACATAAAATCAGTGTAGTGTGAGCTGGTGCATTATCGTGATGCAAAAACCAAGAGTTGTCTTGCCACAAAACTAGCTTTTTGAGACGAACAGCTTCACGCAAACGACGTCTAACATTCAAATCAGATTCTTTGTTAACCATTTTGTTTATTGGAAGGAATTCATAATGTACTGCACCATAATAATCGAAGAAAATAGTGAGCATAACCTTGATTTTAGACTTTGGCATGATTTTGTCGGTCTCTCCTCTCCATTGTCACGATATTCACTGGATTGATGTGTTGTTTCTGGATCGTAAGCATAGACCCAAGTCATCTCCAGTTATTATGCCATCCATCTTGTCCTGCTAATCCAAAAACATCGTTTTACAGATTTCCATGCGACGCTGTTTTTCCAAAAACTTTAGCGTTCTTGGCACCAATCGAGATTTCATTCTTTTTCAGGTACATAATGTCTTTCAAAATGGTGTTGACTGACTCATTTGAAATTCCAACAATATCAGCAAGCGCTCTAGTAGTCAATTTTGCAGAACCAATTCTTTGATTTTGTTAACGATTTTAGTAACGATTTGGTCGTCTTTGATATGGTTCGTCTTCAACGCGATGAACTTTATCTCATTAGGTGATATGATCGTCAAGGGACAGGATAAAAATTCAAACGTATAAAGGGGAAAGTAGAATAATATATAGGGTAGCAAAAAATAATATATAAGGAAAATATAAAATAATAGGTAATATATTTAAATAAAGATAATAATTACTAATGCGTATGCATAAGATTGTGTTTACTTGTACTTTATGCTAAATTCATCAATACAAAAGTTTACATAATACTTATGTTAACTTGTAGTACACACGCATCTTGTCCCATGAACACTATATTAGGAAGACTATAAGGAAGACTACATTACTGATATTTGAATATTATTAAATAATATTATTAGGTTATTATTATATACAGACAAAATTGTTCAGTATATTTTTAGTGCACACCTTGTGGATTTCTTTATGTGTTTACTCACAAATAGTTAAGCACATTAGCTTTCTCCTTTTGTGTTTACTAAAATTTCATAGAATCGGCCGATCTTGTGCACAGTTATGCATAGAGTGCTTACCTATTTACTTTGCTCAACAAGCATATAAATACCAGTTTCTTAATTCGTGTATATTACAAAGTAATTCTAGCATAGTAATAATACATAATATATTATTATATTAGAATTACTTTCCTATACTACAGTGGGGTCAAAATCAAGCATTGTTCTATTAGTAGTTTAGAATAAATAGATTGAATTCTCTATGACTTTAATGTAAGCGAGAGGGGCTGAATTTACATGATAATTCATATATTTTATATATATTGTTCATATAGCTAGGCGGACACATGTGCATTTTTTTTGTTGGTAGTGATTTTATGTACTAAACTAATTATAGTGGGCACGGCAAGAGAAAACAAGTATTAGTCAGGATGATAATGCAGCTAACTGCACAGGATATCCTCTGTCTCTCTCTAGCTATGACGCAATATGCTTAATGGCCAGTTAGCTGCGGCGTATCCCGTTCGGCTGAACGTTTTGGGCCCCATTTGTAACCGCCGCGCTGCGGACACGTTGCTACATTTACCTTCGTCTGTAGATGGATGCGGCAAGAGACAAGGAGAAAATAATAAGTATCGAACTCCGCAATTTTAGCTATACAAGGTACTTTTATTCCATATGTACACGCGTTAAATTCTATATCAATCGCGCGATACGGGTCTCGATCCCGAGCGGATTCTATCGCGAAAAATAGTACTATATATACGGGGACGCGATATAGATTGGGAGGGCGCTAGATCTACTACTGGTGATTCTCAATTGTACTTGCCATTTTGTAGCTGAAGTTGGTAGGGCGTTCGCCTCCGAGAGGTCGCCAAAGATTGGTAGCATGTCGTGCGTCGACCTTGATGATCGGTGGTTCGGTTGCGCCGAAATTGTAGCTAAGATAGCGGCCGGCTTAGTTGCGCCGTATCTGTGATGATCGGTCGCCGCGTCCTCGCCTTCCCCGCTAGTTCCATTTCCATGATGTGATCCAAACAATGTCGTATACTATGAACTGCTTCCGAGTGATTACACTTATCAAATGACTATACCGAGTACACTTATCAAATGACCATTCTATCGAAATCAACTTATTCATTTGATGGAAGCATTACTTGAAAAACAGTCAGAATATGAGACCAGGCACGAGTTCGTCATTTTTCATCACGTTAGCGCTCGTCCATATGTGGTGCTATCAAAATCTATTTGGACAATAGTGGATGGGAAATTCTGTTTCATCCGCCGTATAGTCCAGACTTAGCACCATCTGACTACCACTTGTTTTGATCAAAGAAAAACGCTCTTAGAGGAATAGGCTTCAATTCAGTAGAGAGAAACAAAAATTGGCTCGATACCTTGTTGAGATTGAAAGACGAGCAATTGTTTCACCCGGAAAATTTAGAAATACCCAGACAGATGGGAACAACTTATAGATTTTGATGGATGATATTTTGAATAAAAGATATGTAATCATGTTTTCATTATAAAAGGTTGAAAATATACTTGTACAAATATATTATAAATATAGTAGAAATATATACGAGGTGTGTTCAAATAATAAGGTGAATTTTTGGTTTTCTAAAAAAATATTTGTGAATTGATCAATACTTATTTTGTTCCCTTCAAGTAACACTCCTCAGATATAGTAAACTTCTGATAATTATTTTTTGGTATAGTGATGCACTTTTTATCTCCTTAATCGTTCAAAGTCGATATACTTTCATGGCACTTTTCAGTTTTGGAAAAGGACAAAAATTACTGGGTGCCAAATCTGGTGAATATGACTGTGGTGAGGTATAACTGTGGTGTTGGTTATGATCAAAAATCTCTTATAAGCAACGATGAATGAGCAGGTGCATTATCGTAATGTAAAAGCAATGAATAGTATTTCCAATGTTACGGACAAATAATCAAATAAAATTGCCACAGTAATCAAAGAAAACACTGAGCATAACCCTGACATTTGGTCGAACTTAGATTGCTTTTTTCAGTCTTGGTTCTTCTAGGCTATTCCATTGGGATGATTGGGCTTTAGTTTCAACGTCCTAACCATATACCCACGATTCATCACAAGTTAGAACCCTTTTGATAAAATCCGCATCATTATGCAGATTTTATCAAAGGGGTACGGTATAGATATAAGTTTGTGAATTCGGCTAACTGTGTATACACCCGCACACCGACAATACTAAAGGAAATAAACTAAGTATACCGGCAAACCGCACTAGAGAGCGTGCACTATCTACTCTCTCTCTCTCTCTCTCTCTCTCTCTCTCTCTCTCTCTCTCTCTCTCTCTCTCTCTCTCTCTCTCTCTCTCTCTCTCTCTCTCTCTCTCTCTCTACCGCCGAGGCAAGGTAGAGAAGCATACTGGAGGGAATACAGCTCGCACGGCGAGAGAGAGTCGCGTCGAGTGTATTAGGCTGACGGTTGCTATCTCCCTATAATACATTCCCGCGCGCTACCGTTCTCTCTCTCACTCGACTTGCGCAAGCATCCAGATGTATACCCTGGAAGGGAAACCCAAGAGTTCTTACAGCAGTGCCTATACCTTGATTATATATAACGGGTGCTATAATTATATTAAGAACCTGTGTGTACATATATATACAGAAACATGTCGATCCTTGTAACGCTTCTCAAAAAATCAGCGAAATTGAGCAAATCTTTATTTTTCACCTTATAATACAGCCTATTTCATTCAATTGTCCACGTGGACATTAGCAACGGGTATTCGTGCGGAAAATAGTGTTAAATCGATAATGTTTCGGAAAGTAACGTGCGTTTAGAAATAATCGATACAATAACTTATAATATCTACCTTATAATAATTTTGCATTTAGTAATTAGATTAGTTATTTTTTATTTTTTCGTTACAGAAACAGAGTTACCAGAACGTGTAGCAGAAGCTTATTTTGTTGAATAACTTATTATATTTGTTACTGATCAAAAATATATTGTGTTAGATTAAAATTATTATCCTAATCCGCCGTCCATTCCCGAAAATACTTTCTTCCCTCTCAAACTAGCATGGAGTTTACTGCGTAAGCTATCCCGAGAGGGTCAGGAACGATCTAATTAAAAATAATAATCAATAAATAATGATATTTTTTAAAAATAATCCGCTTAAAGTATGTGTATGAAAATAATAAAATAAAAAATATATAGAGTAATTAAATATTTATTTTGGATTCGCTAAAAGGTCTTTGTAAATACGAGACAAATGTCTCGTTTGCACAAATGTATTGAATGTTATTATAGACAGTCGCAAATGAATACGCATTTATCTCTAAATATAGATTGAAATGCGCGTATCACTCGTACAAATTAATTTAAAGTTATCATAGGGACTTTTGAAACGAATACGTGCGAATCTTTAAAAACTATATATGCATATGAGTATGTATGTATATTTGTATCCGAAAAAGAGAAAGAGAGCAACACGTGAGCTGCTAAAGTGAAAAACGGTACGAAGAGAATAGCGCAGAAAGTCAATGTGGCGCGGATATATTCACATATGCGAGATGCCCTGGCGTACAGCACTAAAGACTAAAGTGAGACGAGAGAGTCTTGGAAAAGAAAACGTGGCTTTCTAGTTGCAAATTCTCAGTTTACGCAGAACTGGGCTGAAACGGAGAATCTACGCAATTCAGTCATGCAATAAGCTTCGGTATTTGTCCACATAAAGTCATCGAAATATGAATCATTTTGTATGTGTATCATAAAATTATTTTCGATTAAACATATCAGCTTATGAGCCCAATTCTCGTCATTTGCAGGAGATTTAAATCTTCTGCTTTAATATGAAGAAATCTGCGGCTGAGGCTTATTGAATGTCTATTAAATATCTATGCTAAAGCCGCTATTTCTATTCGAAATTCAACAATTTTGGAACAAATTTTGCTGCCATACGTTTCATATCCAAAGCATCCGAAAAAAATTCCATGGCATGAACCAAATGAGTCAGCGACTTCTCTGATTATGATTCAGCGATTGTTCATAACCATTTCTTTCACTTTTTTCACGTTTTCATCGGTTATTGATATGATTGGGCGTTAGGGTCGTTCGTCATCTTCAACGTTTTCGCAGCTATCTTGGAAACGCTTATACCATTCGTAAATCCTTACTTTACTCATAGAAGACTCACCATAGGTCTTTGTTAACATTTTACAAACTTCATTACACTTTACTTCATTTTTTACGCAAAATTGAATACAAATTCTTTGCTCCATTTTTTTTCACAAATGTCGTCGAGCTTAAAAATCACGTCTAACGTCAATGGCTGCCACTTAAAAAGTAAGCAATGAACATTGCTCAAAATTTTATCGTACTTCAGGGGCATGGGTACCAACATAGTAAAAAAATTTTTATACAGGCAGACTCTCCAAACCCGCCAAAGAGCCTTACTTCTTCTCTTTTTGTATGTTTCGCATATTTAAGCATCGGCAACCGGGGAAATAAGCGAACGGTAGCGTGGCGTGCCCCATGCCGACTATTTTTATTAAATTTTCTGTAAATAGTAGTTTTTAGTTTTATTTTAGTAAATAAATTTAAAATATTTTTCTTAGTGACAAACAAAAGAAAAAGAATCTCAACCAGAGTTTTGTTAAAGACAAATATACTATCTTGCTCTGGCGTGCTGAGCGAAAGTAAGAAGTATAGTTGGACAAGACTTAAGGCTGTGACGTCCAACCGAAGTTGGTGCCACACGGTTACCCCTAACGGCGATTTACTGCCGTTAGTTACCGCTGATTGCCCCCTTGTTTTTTGGCCACGCTTTTAACGCTGAAGCCAGGGATACGCGGGGCGGATCGCGAGATCAATCGTCGCGGCGCGTTCGCGTAATTTCGCCGGTCGTGAGGGCCACACTCGGGGCAGCTCCAACACGATCGGTTGGATATTAGAGCGGCGACGGATCTAAAATCCTCTAGGAGGTAGTAGGGGCACGAGCTTCCTCGGCCTCCAGTCCACCTCACTAGCTATCCGCGCTGAACTCTAGCGGAGGCTGCAAAGTCTAGCGGCAATTTCCTTGCCTGCAGAGACTAGCGTCCCCTGACCCAAAGTCTAGCGCGTGCTTCGCGGAATTAAAAAGGGAAAGAAAAATATAACTCGAAAATGAATATTTAAGCGACTTACTTTTATTTCGAGGAATTTAGCAAAGTATGAACCGAGCAGAGTAAACGCGGCCGGCAATCTGCTTTCCGCAGTTTTCAGGGCCCGTATTTATAGTCCGAGCCCTGCGCCGCCGAAATTTTCTCCGCTGGAAATTACATCGTGGTGGGGGAGATAAAGGGACGTTTTTTCTACATAGAGAAAGCCGTCCGTTCATCTCTTACAATTATGATTATTATTTCTGTATTTTAAAACTGCGTATAACTAAGCTATATTTAAAACGTATTCTTATATATATAAAATAATCCATAAGTTAATGATACATTAGTATGACTTAATAATAATAATAATTAATAACGATAATAGTAATAAAAATTGAATCGATGCATTAACAAAAACAGTAATAGTACATTTAATGGTAATTAATATCGTTTATAATTATAGTAAAAATAGTAATAATAATGTTAATGATAGTAAAAGCAAACTATCAGCGAATAGCGCAGAAATATTATTAAGTAAACTAATTAGAAAAGTAATATTAAACATAATCATAATAATAATAATAAAAATAGTGAAATTAATAATAATGATTAGTGTATAACACCGCATAATTATGGTTTAAACTAGTAGTAACAATTAGTAATCTTTACAATGTTAATAATAATATCGAAGATATTAATTGGAATAATAATAACAATAGCAATATTAATAATCGCCTTACTATATATTAGAACGGTAATGTTAGTAAGAATAGGAATATTAGTGCCTGTATAATAATAATAATAATAATAATAATAATAGTGTTAATAACAATATGAATAATTTATCAATATTAAAAATTAAGAGTAATATTAATCACAACAATAAGTATAATTTCGAAGTTAGTAATAATAATATCAACCGTGCTTATTAATACGAATATTTGTACATTTTCATTATATTAACATTTTGGAAAAATTGAAATGCATGTTCAGAAATAATATTATTTCTGTACGTCGATTGCTTCGAGAAATTTTACTTTCTATTCGAAGCCAAAATTTCAGACGTATTTCAGTTGCTCAAACCTCTTGGGATATTGGTATATTAGGCTGTTACTCGGGTTTCGCATTTCGTATACAAAGAAAAGGGGGAAGGGTCGTAAACTGGGCATTAGCGCGCCTCCGCTTCGTTCCGAATTTTCCAGAGGGTCGGGAAAGTACAAGCGGTGCGGGAATAGAGACAATACTTCGGCCAGCGCTGACCGCGGCAGGCTATGGCTAGGCTGCATTACTATGGCCACATCTGGTCCGATTTTATTACTAGAAAGCGCGCGCTGTGCAGGCATTTGGCATTGAGGTCCGCAGAGTTTATATATACAAATATAAACGTATTTATTCTCACTACTCCGAGAATATCTACGAACTTTGCCTTACCTTTGTATATATATATATATATATTTTTTTTTATATATATTGTCGTGAAGGCGATGTTGCCAAACGCTTGTCTCCTTTGCTTTCTTTATTCTTACTCACTTTCCCGGGCCTGAAATTCATCGAAAACTCGACGGGTAGGCATGTCGAGGCAATTCGACCGATCCCTCCTTGTCCTTGAACGGATATATACATATATATACACTTACATACGTATACATATATATATCTATATATATATATATATATATATATATATATATATATATATATACGTACATCTATCCATATACATATATATATTCAGCGTAATCGCTGGACGCAACACCCGCAATATTTTTAGGTTTACAAGTACGCAGTTAAAAACTAGGTAAGAACGTAAAAAAAAGAAGTACAAAACTAATTATAATGTTCCCTAACATATACATGGTCTTCTTCATAAATGCTTGTATAGCTTAACAATTAATCGCAAGTGGTTTCAATAAGTACGTATCAAATCAAGTTAGCATCGAATATTTAAATCTATCAGACGGATTGTTACATAATACGCTCTTTATTATATAATTTTAAGTAACGCAAAATATTTGACATATTGACGCTCTAGTTTAGTAATCCGTTTTTTTTGTATTTTGTATGTTTTCGATTTTTTTTGTTTGTTTTTTTTTTTTTTTTTTTTGACGAATATGTACAGATATGCCCACATATACATATATATCTATATATACATATATATACTCATATATCTACATACTCTTTAGTTAGATTGCCAGATATGCGTATACTCGGGGTTATTGCTTAGTTTTAATGTTTCTCGCGTCGTTATCAATATAGGATATCCGTAATCTGTTCGCGTGAACAATTTTTCCGCCCTTTTTATACTGAATTTTTACGTTATTTTTCTCGATGATTTCTAATACACGAAACGGACCGGAATACTGATTCGATAGTTTCGCGGGTTTCGGGCCACTCAGTAAGAAAACATAATCACCTACTCTAAATTTTACTTCTTTCACATGTCGGTCGTATAATTGTTTTGATTTCTCTTTCGACTGGATAAGGTTATCGTATACTAATCTCTTTATCCCAGTTAACCTAACCACTAATTCCTTAACGTAACCCTGGTATGTTGGGATCAAATCCGCTTCACGTAGTGGATCGTTGGAGGGGAGCCTAGCTAATCTGCCGAAGACTACTTCAAACGGAGTATGCTTCGTCCTCTCTTGTACACACGTATCATAATTCAGCATCGCTATTTCTACCCATTCGTCCCATTCTCTGTATATTGTTTCAAAAATTCTCCTAACGCGTGATGGGACCGTTCTAAACACCCGTTAGATTGAGGGTGGAAAGCCGTTGTCCTGACCTTTTTCATTCTGAATCTCTTTGCAATCCGTTGCATGAGGCTACTTAAAAAATTTCTACCTTGATCCGTAAGTATTACTTTCGGAGCTCCATAGATGCAAATACACCTCTTTATAAATGCATCGGCAATTGTTGATGCTACCGCGTTGGGCAGCGGGACAGCTATACAATACTTGGATAATTGATCCTGCATTGTTAGGATATATTCGTTTCCGCTTCTTGTTTTAGGTAATGGACCCACTATATCGAGGGCTATTTTCTCAAATGTAGTACCTGGAGTGTCAGTAATTACCATGGGTTGCCTTGTTTTAACACGTACAAGTTTCTTCAATTGGCAGTCTATGCATTGCTGAACGCGCCTTTGTACATCTGCCTTTAAATTATCCCAATAATAATCCTGTCTAATACGGTTGTATGTTTTCGAAACGCCTCTATGACCACCGACAGGTGAGTTATGATACTCGTAGAATATCTCATCACGGCGATCAGGTGGGACAAATTTTAAACTCCCTTTACAAATTATTATCTTTATACCTGTATCCTTAAATTCGTTTAAGAATATACTTATAACCTCGCACCATTCTAACCCTTCTATGTCTGGCGAGTGAGCTATACTGAATTCCTCAATTTTCTTTTCTAAACTAAATGCTCTTAATTCTTTACATACTTTCTGAATGTTTTCCTTTATTCTCGATAATGACTAGGGCTTATCGCCTCTGATACTTAGGGCAATTAGAAATTTGCGATTGCTTCGTTTATACGAGCTTATTCTAGTTTCCTCTATGTATTGCCGCTGCGGAATTTTATTTGATTCGGCGAGCTTCCGTGCTGCTACATCGCAAGGTTCACCTTTATTATTGACAAAATAGACAATATGATCATTGCGAAACTGAATCAATTCTTTGGTTTCCACGAAGTTATTTTTGTCTCTCTTTGGACTTGTCCTCCTATCGTCAGTCGTGCTCTCTTTAACATTATCGTTTTCGTGACCTGAACGGTTACTCCGATCCGTTGTTACTGAGCTTTCGCTGCTAGAGGTATCCGAATCATTACTACTTTGATTACTATTATTTTCGGACGTTAGAGGAAGTAATTTCTGTTTAGGTTTTCTACCTTTCCGTTTGGGCTTTTGCGGTACATATGATGATTCACTGCCTGATTCGCTAGTATGATTCACTAACTGTCTGCAAGGTATTTTTTTCATTATTTTGCTGCGTGTTAACTAATCTGGGAGATTTACTCTTGATAACATCGTTGGGTTTTCTTTGATAGTGAATTTCTATAACTCGCGGTCGTCCTCGTCGTCTACGAATACGTGTTTGATCATTATTAGTCCCTATCTCAATCTGTTGCAGATTCGGCGCATCTATATTCTCCTGTCTAGAAATAGAAGTTCCTTGCATTTTCTCGTTGCGTTCTTTGGTTTTTTCCCTAGTTTTACGTCGTTGCGGACGAACATTTTTCGTTAAAATCTTCCTATTTGATTCTTTGGTAATGCCTTCAACTCCCGACTTAGAAAAATTAGTACGACTTCTCTCGTCTTTGTTTAAACATCACAAATCTTCTTCCGAAAAATTAGAAATATATGGCATCTTATTCGCGCCATTCTTAGTACTATCAACTCCCGACTTAGAAAAATTAGTACGACTTCTCTCGTCCTTGTTTAAACGTGGAAAATCTTTAACTCTTGAAAAATTGGAAACGTTCTGCGTGTTATCCTCGCCATTTTCTCTTCGGACTTTAGATCTGGTAACTCGGTGATTTGGGACAGCACTTCTAATCCCTTTTAACTTAGCATACTTCGTACGTGCCTTCGGAACTTTGGGAGGCTCAACACAATGAGAATGCGGATTTTTAGGACTCGCCACCGGTTTATCAAGATTAAGTTGCCTTTTTCTTTGCCCTCGAGTGACTACGTTTACATTCTCAACAGGGTTACGTGACAACGCATCAGCGTGTACATTCGTCTTTCCTGGGTTGTAAACGACTTTATAGTCATATTCTGAAAGCTTAAACCTCCACTTTATCACACGCGTGTTCAAATCAGCTGTTTTGAACCACACGAGCGGTTGGTGGTCAGTCACGAGGATAAACGTACGTCCGAATACGTACGGCCTAAAGGTGTACACGGAATGAAGCATAGCAAGTGCTTCTTTCTCGTATACCTCATAGCGCAACTCGGGTCCGCGCAGAACTCGCGACGTATAGGCGATCGGTTAATCCCTACCGAGTTTTCCTTGTGATAGGATGCCCCCAATCGCATAACCCGACGCGTCCGTCGTGATAATGAATGGTTGATCCATATCAGGGAATCGCAACACAGGCACTGTGCATAGAGCGCTTTTTAGGCATGCAAACGCATTTTCCGCGTTTTCTCCCCAGACAAAAGGTTCATTGCTTTGCAGAAGCTTGGTGAGGGGTTTAGAAATTTTGGCAAAGTCCTTAATAAATCTACGGTAGTATCCGGCTAAACCCAAAAATTGTCGAACATTTTTAACGTGCTTAGGACGCGGGAATCGCTCTACCGCTTCTAGGTACTTTGGGTCGGGTGTTAACCCGTCTTCGCTAAGAACGTGTCCTAAATATGCTACTTTTCGTTGTAGAATTTTGCACTTTCCGCGTTCGAGCTTCCAGTTCGCTTTAGGTAATCTTTCCATTACTTCATTGAACAATTTTTCGTGTTCTTCCAAAGTTTTGGCATAGATTACTATGTCGTCCATATAGACAAATACGCCCTTGTCAATAAGGCCCTCGAGCGTAAAGTTCATCGCGCGCTGATATTCCACGCCTGCGTTCTCTAAACCAAATGGCATGCGAACGAATTCAAAATGCCCGTCAGGTTGTTGAAAAAGCAGTTTTATGCATGTCTTCCGGACTCATCGGTATTTGATGGAATCCGGAGACACAATCCATGACAGTGTAGTATTTAGCAGCACCAACGGTGTCGAGTATTTCGACAATATTAGGTAGCGGGTATGCCGTTGCTACTGTTTTCTCGTTCAGAGGACGGAAATCTACTACAACTCGCCAACGTGGTTTATTATCAGTTAATTGCTTTTTTGGTACGACCCAAAGCGCTGACGAATAGCTACTTCTAGAGTGTCTGATTACGCCCTTCTGCAGTAATTCATTCACTTGTCGGTTCACCTCGTCTTTCAGAGCATGCGGCAATCTGTATTGACGCATGCTCACCGTAATATCGTCTGTCGTGGGGATCCTATGAGCTACAACATTAGTTGTAGTAAGTTCATCACCTTCGAGATAAAACCGATCCGGGTTATTTTTCAACAATTTCACGGCTTGCTGGTATTCTTCCTTTTGCAGCTTATTAATTTCCGTAAGTCCGATTAACTTGGTTAGTCGGTCTGAAGATACAGGTATATCATCGTACCGTTCAGATGCCAAAAAAAGATTTTTATAATCTCCTTTACTCCAGTCGAACTCTTGGAGATTAGTATTGTCGAATCGCATTAGGGATTTAAGATTCTCGAACTCCCAGTTTGGCATTATATCAGTTTCTGATTCCTCATTGTTATACATTAGTACTTCTTCGTCGCGTAGAAACTCTAATTCTGTTCTTTTATTCTCGATCGTAATGGTTTTTTTCTCCAAAGTCAATAACTGCTTTAGCGCTGTACAAAAAATCAGATCCTAGTATCGCATCGTATGGTATGGCGCTGTTATTCGGTATTACTGTTATTGATGATTCTACGCCTAATATATTAAGGGGAGCGGCACCGAGTGTAGGCATTAGTAATCCATCAATCCCCTTTAAATAAGTCTCGTTTGTTGTGTCAACAATTTCCAATGATGGTAATACTTTTGCTTTAATGACGCTAGCTTCACAACCGGTATCAATTAAAATCAGTGTTCCTTCGTAGTTTAGAAATAGAAATTTATTGTGGTTTCCGGCAAAGTTAGTGTTAAGTATCCTTGGGGATTGTTCAGAACTATTTTTACCACCCAACGGCAGTTCGTGTTCTCCGATCTTCAATGTATTTTTTTGAAATCTGCTATGGATCTTTGCTGCACTAAGAAGCTTATTCCTAGTATTCCATCGTACGGGAGTTTAAAACTTTCCTCTACGATGTGAAATCTTATTAATTCTCCGAACCCTTTTATACAGGCGGTTCCCAGGGATTTAATTACGTTCTCGGTTATTCCCTTTAGATTTACTATGTCAGTTGTGTTTATTTCTATGCCGAAGGGTAGGTTCCCGTGTTTTAGTATATTACTGTGTGATCCTGAGTCCACCAAAAATGAGAGTTTCCTGCTCCCAAACTTTAGATTTACGTGGGGCAGAAAGTCACTTTTTACAATGGTTGCTATTCTGAGGCTTCCTACTCCATTCTCGCTATATTGGCTGAGCGCATGGGGGCGAGCGGTGCCGTTGGCTGCGCTCTGGACATGGAGGCACCGTTCGAGTTTTCCGCTCGCATTTTTTCGTTGTATATCCTTTTTCTGCACTTTCTACCAACCGGACGGTAGGGTGTATTATTGCGTTGTTGAGCCCCGGTTATAATATTCAACGGACACGTCGCTGATCTCTGTCTGGGCTCGCTACACCGAAAACATCTTTCAATAGGTTTGCAGTTCTTTGCCGTATGGCCAATCAAATTGCAAAGTTGGCAAATCATGCGGTTGCGACACGTATTTGCTGTATGTCCAGGTTTATCGCATAATTGGCATGTCTCAATAGATGCTTTATTCGCCATTCGTTCTCTGCAACTAAAGGCATTATGTCCGGATCATCTACACCGTGTGCAGGTTTCAATTTGCTGCTGATGCAGGGGGTTCTTCGAGTTGACATATATATGCCTTTTTGCGGTCTTCTCTTCCCGGAACTGTGAGTTTGCGACTAAGATCTCTTAATAAACTTCGTTCGTCAAGGTCTCTTTCTTCTTGTATCGCTTTATTAACGATAGCATTAAGATCTGTCACCGTTGTTCCGATACTTCTATCGATTTCTTTCCTCAGGTCTTTGCGAAAGCAAGTAATTACTGTCGCTTCAGCTTCGCGGCGCATCGCTTCCGTCACAGCTCCTACATGAGCTCTCTCTGCTTCTAGAAGTCGACGGTCAAGGTCCTTTATTCGATTAGCGAATGAAATAACGTTTTCGTCATCCCGTTGGAACTCCATTCCTAATTCACCGATCAGTTGTTGTATAGTTCGAGGAGGTGCGTATATCGTTTCTAAGTAATCTTTTCAAGCCCTAACGGTTGCAAACGTTTGCCCACGAATCGCCTGTCTCGCCTCCCCGGTTATACGTGACCGTAACAACTTGACGAAGCTTGATTCGCTGGTCGCATCTATAATTTCCAAGGCTTCGTTGCAGCCTTCGAAAAACTCGCTTAAGGTAATATTGCGCCCATCGAATACGGGCACTACCTTAAGCGCGTCTTTCAACGGGACAGCCTGAGTAGGCATTGTTACGTGGGCTTGTTTGTTGTCTGAAATATATATCGTGAGGTTTTCAGCTACCTCTTTTTGCTTGCTATCGGCTGATTTTGCCGTTTGCGCGATCGGTTCTATGAAAGAGTCTTCTCAAAGCGTCAATCGTTCTTTGCAACACTCGCGGTGGAGGTTTTATTTCTCCATCCCTCGGGATCTCTTTAGTTGGAGAAAAAGGGTCGACGTTGTCGATATCATCTAGGCAGAATTTATTCTTATCTGCCCGACTTCTAGTGACACGCTGCTCAGACATGCGTCCTAGTGTCAAATTTTCACGTTAAAATCGGTATTAAAGGCATAAAGAACAATTAAATTAGTAACTTATTAGTTAAAAATGTTATAAAATTGAACGAGGTTAGTTCCGATGACTATACCGCTTAACTAATCTACTTGCGTATATATAAATAAAACAAATTGGGAGTGTCTCTTCTCTACTCAATCCTCAAGATTTAATTGCCTAACGGCTTCTTCCAACAACTCTATGTCTACTTCGTTGACGGTTTGCTTCCGGTTTTAACTCCCTAATTGCGCCCGCAGTTATCGCCCAGGTTTTTTCCAACCACGCCTTTAGTTCTTGGTTTCTTTTCTAACCCTCTATACGCTCCTCCGCACTTGTTATTTTTTTGTAATAGTGAAATTTGTATTTCCGTGCGTCTCGCAAGGCCACCCGGCCTCTTGGAGCTCCTCTATAAGGGTACGATTATTCCGTGATGACGTTCCGACCGTGCAGAGAGCCCTATGATGAGAGCTTACTCGCTCCTCTATTGTACGAAGTCTTTCTTCGTTCGGTAAGGGATAATCTCTATTCAGTCCTACCATTTGGACCGGGGATTTTCTCGGTTGGGGAAAAAGATAAAAAAAGGTTATTGAGGAGACAGCAAAACAAACAGAAAATATTGAAATTATTAATGGAAAAATTGAAAATAATTAGAAGGAAAAGAATCCAAAACAGAAAATATTCAAACTGGAATATATATAAAAAAAATTTTTTTTTAAAAAATTAGTTGAATTGAATATTAAAAAGGGAATCAAAAAAAAAAATAATTATAGGGAAAGTAAAAAAAAAAACAGAAAATATTGGAATTAATTATTAAAGTAAAGAAAAGGGAAAATATTGAAATTAAAAATTATTAAATAAGGAAAGCAGGATATATTGAACAAAAAAAATTAAAAATGATTAAATTAATTAATAAGAAAATTACAGATAAAATTGAAAAAACGAAAGTAAAAAAAAAGGAATATTAAAGTTAGTATAAAAATTTATATTATAATAAAAAGGTCTTAATAACAAAAACGAATTATTAAATTAATTATTAACACTAAACAAATTTGTAACTAAAAATAATAAAAAAAAACAGGAAATATCGAAATTATAAAAATATTTAAGAAGTTCTTAATTATAAAAAACGAGATAAAAAAATTATTAAATTAGTTAATAACAATTTATAAGTAAAAATTGAAAAATAGTTATTTAATAAAAAAACAGAAAATTATAAAAATATTTAAAAGCTTTACAAATTATTGAATTAATTATTAAAATTAAAATAAAAAAAAACAGAAACTATTGAATATTTTAAAAAAAAAAAAATATTAATTCCTTCCCCCCATTAAAAATCTCCCGCCCTCCCGCACCCTTCCGTCCTCCCACCCCCCCGCCCCGAAAATATTGAAATTTAAACCCCCCCCCCAAAAGGTTGGTACTTAACGGAAAAGTAAAAAGTTTATAGACTATGTTTGTTAATAAATAAAAAATTAAAAGTAAGGAATGCAGGATATTAGGAACAATAATCCCAACCCAGTATTATTATCAGTAGTGTTTTCTTTATTGGTACCGGTTATTACACATACACACACATATATATATATATATTCGGACACAATTTGTTATTATATATATGCCCTGTTCGGGGCGTAGCACGCCGAAAAGATGGCGTGCCTACTTCTCTAGGCACGGCGGAGGAGGGGCGGCCCTGCTTCTCTGGGCACATATCCCACGGCGTATGATTTTTCTTTCCTTCTATTCTTTGCTTCTATGTGCGCTTCTCGTCTTCTCCAGGGAGGGGCAGGCAGGGGGGGCCCGTTAAGGCGTCAGCGCAGTGGAAGGGGGCGGGGGCCCTGTTAGAGGGAGGATGCGCAGCGCGTGTATGGGGGATGGCGGGGGGCGGGTGGTTGGAGGGGGGGGGCGGGAGGCCTGTTAAGGAGTTAGAGGCGCACGCAGTGAGTGGAGGGAGGGGGGGGAGTGGAGGGGGGGGAGGGGGGGGAGGAGGGGCGGCCCTGTTAGGCGCGGCGCAGTGGAGGGGGCGGGTCACTGACCCCGGTCTCTCTCGGCCAGTCGTGTGAGCGCGTGGGCGGTTCACTGACCTCCACTGGAGGGCAGGATCACTCGGCACGGCGGAGGGAGGGCGGACCTTCGCTCTCTCTCTCTCTCTCTCTCTCTGCACGCGCCACTCGGATGAGCCCGCAGGCGGGGTCGACGTCCTTCGTCAGAGGGCCGAATCACTCGGCGCTGGTGGAGGGAGGACGGACCTTCGCTTTCTC